>SOZI01000008.1:102382-290717 GCA_006352295.1 Rhodotorula diobovata | reverse complement strand
CGGCCTCCCACCGCGTCCTCGTCCCTCGTGGGGCGTGGTGACCAGCTCAGCCTGTAGCACAGGTCGGGTCACGCGACTGGGCAGCCTGGCGGGCTCACAGGAGGGCGAGGGCGACGAGCGAGCGCCTCTCCTTCCCTGAGCCCATCACCTCGACGCATTCCGCTCGTGTGTGACCCCGTCAGCGTCGCGTCCGTATCGGCGTGCGACCGTGTCGTGGACGGTTCTGGGTAGCAACAGCAGGGCTGCACGAGAAGCAGAGCCCGAGCGACGTCGTCCAGCGTCGCGGCTGACCCTCGCCACGCAGTCAGCGGACGAGCGACCTTCTCGACGTCCGTTCGCAAAGCCCCCTTCGCGGCGAGGCGAGGTTCCCGCACAGATTTGCGTCCATCTCGCCCTGGTGGACCACAGAGGGACCCGTGAGACGCCTGCCGCGCTCGGCGAGGGCTGCTGAGGGCCCTCCGTTCCCTTCACTCTGGCACGCAAGTGCCCTTCTCTTGCCTCAGCACGGCACCCCGGAGCAGCACGGCACCACAGGGCTCCTCGAGGTCGCGCGCGTGGAGGGTCGCGTCGGGTGGACGGAATGCGGGGGCGTGTCGAGCGTGCCATGGGGTGCTCAGGCGGGTCTGGACGACGCAGGGCGCGAGAAAACCCACCACTTGGGGGAGTCAGAAGCTGCGCGCACTCTAGCTGGAGGTCGTCGAGGTGGGGCGGGGTCGAACTGATGAAGCGGGCGAGCGGGGGAGTTGAGCGAAGCTGGCGAGGCGAGGACGACGTCGTGGCGAGCATCGGTGGCGCTGGAGAGGGTTTACGAGCAGAATCGACACCTTGAGCCCCTTTTCAAGCCAGCAGGACGTGGGAGAAGGGGCGGGCGCGGGTTGCGAGAGCCCAAGCCGCGAGCTGCGAGGCTGCGAGCGCGCGCCCGAGGAACAGCCCAGGTCGGTCCCACCCTCTCGTCCCTAGCGGGTCCCTAAGTTCCAGAGAGAGTGCGCAGAAGCACAGAGCCGTCTTCTGAAGCGAAGCGCCGAAGCAGAGTCGACCCGAACAGGGTGCCCGACGCACAATCCCTCCCTCCAGAGCACCTCGACGAGCCGAGTCGCACATGCGAGCGCAGCTGTCCTCTTCCTCCCCTCGCGTACGTTCACCTGGTTCCGAGATGTCTGAAGGCCTGGCTCAGAGGCAGTCAATCCTCCTCGAGCTCGTCTCGCTCGAGAAAGCGACCGCACCTCCGCAGGTTCGACCGCCTCTCGCGGTCCTGGCGCAGCAAGCTGGGCTCGATCGCCGTCTATGTGCCTCCCTGCCAATCCTCCAGCTCTTCCAGCTGGTTGAAGCCCACCTCGCTGCTCCACAAGGTCCCCAGTGTTGCGCCGTGAGGCCTCGCCAGACGAGCCGGTCCTGAACGAGCGAGCGCAGCGGGGAGCGACGCGGGTGGGACGGCCCAGGCTTGTGGACCTCAGAAGATGCCAGGCTTGGGCTCATCCGAATCAGAAGCGAAGGCGAGCCAATTCGCGAGAGAGCGAGTGAGGGGAACGAGGCAGAGGAGGGCAGGCGGTCCAAGAGCGCAGCGGCGCCACGTCTGCACGAGTCCGTCCCTACCCGCTTGACCCCTCCGCCGCCATAGACATACAGGGGTGTCTCCCGAGCCTGCGCCAATGCCGAAAGCGATCAGCAAGAGGCAGTCAACGTCTCCTCGCTCAGACGTCGACTTGGGACGATCGCGACGCGGTCTCCGGAAGAGGCTTCAGAACGTGCTCGTTACTGCGACTGAGTCATTACATGTACGGACAAAGCTGTGCGGACGAAAGCAGCGTCGTCGAGACGGTGACAGGTCTCTGCTCGCTCTTCGAGAGGGGTCAAACGACGACCGGCGTCAAATCCCCCCCCCCCTCCCTTCCTCGCTCTCACTCTGCCTCCTCGCCCACCTCCAAGCTTTCTCACCCTTCACGGAGTAGAAGCTGCCGAACTCACTTCCCCTCGCCCGGCGGCGCCCCTTCAAACGCCGCAACGCGCGCCATGACCTGACTCGGCGGCCTCGGTGCCCTCGCCCCTCTGAGACGCCCCGTCCCCGACGCGCGCTTGAGCGACGAAGAGCTCGAGAGGGGCTCGTCGCCCGCGGTCGAGGTGGTGGTCGGCGCCGCGGGCGCGGGCGCCGAGGCGGGCGTCGCGGGCTCGTCCTGTGAGTCGTCGGCGCGGCCTGCGGCGGGGACGGGGGCGGACGGCGCGGGAGGGGTGAAGGACGGCTCGGTCGGGCCGGCAGAGTCGCCCGAGGGAGGGACAAAGGCCTCCTCGGTCGGGCCGCCGGTGCCAGTGGGCGATGCCGCGCCGCGACGCTCTTCTTGCGCCTCGTCGGCCTGCTTGGCCGCGCGTTCGGCCTCAGTCTCGCCCTCGCCCTCGTCCTCAGCCGCGGGCGCGGACGGAGCCGGCGCCGAAGGGAGATCGTCCGCAGTGGCAGCCATCGGGCTTGCCGCAAAGGCGCCGTCGTGCCCCTCCTGCGGCTGCGACGGCACTCCGAGCACAGTCCCCTGCGTCTGGACGCTGAGCGCCGCCGCGCTGCCCTCCTTGTGCTGCTGCTGCAGTTTGAGCACCTCCTCCGCCCTCCCGAGGTCGACGCTCTCCTGCGCGCCGAGCCCGAGGGCGCTGCGGCGCACGCGCTGGTCGATGGGCTTGGTGCGCTGCCTGCGCGGGCGGTAGCGCTCGTCGCGGTGCTTCTTGGCGACGTCGGACGCGGCAGTGAAGAGTTCCGAGGAGGACGAGAAGAGCGTCGAGAGGAAGACGGCGGGGAAGCGGTCGTCGAGGGTGAGGGCGGTCTCGGTCTGGGGCCGCAGGAGAGGACGGGAGAGCGACAGCGCGAGCTTGTGGACGTAGGTCGGGAGGGGCTCGGGCGTCGACGTGCTCGAGATGAGCCGCGACAAGTGGTCGACGAGAGCATGGAGGACCTGCACGGGAGGGGGGCGTTCAGCACCGAGCGGTCCCAGCCACTGGTAGCTCAGCCTGCCCATTCTGGACGACAGACGAGCGAGTCTCAGAGGGTGTCTGCGGCGACTCACCTCAAAGTGCACCTTCGGTAGCTTGCCCACCACCTCTGCGACCTTGCCCGCCTCGACCTCCCCCTCGCCAGCCGTCCTGCGCGGGTACAGCGCGCGCAGCTCGTCGTACGCGGCGTACGTGACGACGGGGACCTCGAGCTCGAGGAGCCAGAGCTTGACGGTCGCGCAGAGCACGGGGAGGTCGAACGGCGCGAGGAGGGCGGCGAGGTCCGAGGGAGGGAGGGCGACGGTCGAGGGGTTGCTGTGTGCGCGGGGGCTCTATCAGTCGCTGTGCGGGCACGTAAGAAGGGGCGGGCGCACTTGAGGATGGAGCGGAGCGCGTGCTGCGCGCCGAGCGGAACCTCGTACAACCACGCCTTGCGGCGCTCTGCGCGCCGACGCACATCGCGTGTGATCAGCATTGAGTTTCCGAGCAACCCTGCGTAATCGAACAGATGAAAACCTGCACGCACCAGCATCCTCAGCGGCCTCGCCCTTCTTCTCGATCTCGCGCAGCAGGACCTCGAGGACGGGCGGCACAGGCTTAGTCTCGCGCTCCGGGTTGGTCTCGTCAAACTTGCGCAGGTCGATGCCGAACGTGGCGAGGGCGGGCTCGGAGTAGTGCGACGTGTAGAGGACGGGCGCCGGATGGAAGGGACCGGTGCTGCGGGCAGGAGGGGCGGGCGTCAGCTCGGTCACCGACCAGACAACAGCGAGTGCGAGTCGTCGCTCGCGCCACGCGCGACAGTGAAAGGAGAGGGCCGACTGACCGCCTCCTCTCCATGAGCCCCTTGAGGTCGTTCTCGGGCCTCACGAGCTCGAGCGTCTGTCCAACACGCTCGAGGCTCCCGTCAATGAGCTTGGGCAGCGCCGCGATCGACGCATGGAACTGCTTGAGCACCGACGCCGCGGCCCTGAGGCGGTCCGACTCGAGGCGCTGCACGTAGGCAAAGTTGGCCGCGAGCGTCTCCTCGAGCGCGAGCCGTAGCGCGTCGAGCTCGTCGACGGCGGGCTTGTACCTCTCCTCGGCGGCGGAGACTTCGCGCAGGGCCTTGTGGAGGCGCTCTTCGAGGTTCTGCGGTCCGACGACGGTCGAGAGGAGGTTGTTGAGCCGGCGCTTGACCTCTGGGGCGCGCTCTTCCCACACCTTGAGCGCCTTGTCGCGAGCCTCCTTGAGCGCAGCAGGGGTCTCAGGCCCCTCGTCGTCGTCTCCGTCCTCGGGCTCCTCGCGGAGAGTCTCGTCGTCTCCGCTCTCCGACTGGTCGTCCTTGGGCACCCCGCGGCGGCGGGTGGTGCGCTGTGCCCTCGGGCTCGCACCCGTGCGGCGCGTCGAGAACGCCCTCCCGAGCGCCGAGATGACGCCCGTCGCGCCCTGCGAAGCCGCCGCCGACGCAGGCGCGCCCGTGTCGTCGACCTCGTCCGGGCGGGGCGGCAGCCTCGCGGGCCGCCCACCCGCGCCGGGCACGGTGCCGAGCTCGCCCTGCGCGCGCGAAAAGTTGACCTCGTCCTCGACCTGGGCCGCGATGCGGCACGCGTCGTCGTACGTCGCCTTGAGGTGGTCGACCTGGGCGCGCTTGCGCTCCCAGGCCGTGAGGGCCGTCTCGACCTGGGCGCGGGATGAGCGGACGCGGCCTGCGTGGGAGAGGGACCAGGCGCTGAAGGGGGTGAGGATGGAGCGCTGCGGGAATGGTAGGGGTGCGCGTCAGCCGAGGGGCGCGTGCGGTGTCCGTGTGTGGGGAGGGAGGGGTGGAGGGCGCACCTGGAGGTCGTCTGCGAGGGCCTGGCGGGCACGGCCTTCGTTGACACTCTGGGTGAGGAGGGCTTCGAAGCCTATGCGGAGGGACCCGCCGTCGTCTGGACAAGGTCCGGCAACGTCGGGATGTCCGGGAGGAGGTGGGCCGTCAGCTCGCGTTCGAGAGCACTGGGCCCGAGCTGGGGAGAGTGAGGGCTGCTCACCCGCGGCAAAGCCATCCTTGCGCAAGGCAGGCGGCAAGAGGTTGTCTGCGATGAGCTCCTCGGCGTTCTTGCGGCTGAGGACGTGGGCGAGCACCTCTTCCGACTGGACGAGCGAGGCGTCGAGGGCGTCGAAGAGGCTGGTGAAGCCCGTGCGGTAGTCGGCTGACCAGAACTGTCACGGTGCGCGTGCGAGGGAGGGATGGGGGGTCAGCTGCGGATGATGGGGGACTCGGACGAGGCGGTGCGGGCGCGGGGAGCGTGAGTCGAGGGAGCGCGAGCCGCACAGAGTTGCTAAAGGTGGGCGGGAGGGTAGGGCGAGGTGCAGGTTGCTGCTCTGCAGTGTCGTTGGACTCTCCCATCCTTGAGGAGGGGGGTGGAGTGGGTGCGAGGGGAGGAGGGCAACGATGAAGCGACTCGAGCGCTCGAGCGAAGTGAGTCGCTCGCCCGCGACGGCGCCTGGAATTTCCGTGACGGGCCCTCTGAGTGGTACGAGCACGTGTGCACACCGGAGGAGGTGTTCATTAGCCAGCGCGGTGGGTGACCTCGGCACTCCGAGATGGGCGACCGGGGCCCTCGAAGGAGCAAATCGCCGTTGACTCCTCTATCACTCGAGAGGTGTTCCCTCGACTGACCACATAGAGCCACCTCGTTGCAGCCTCTGTCACTCCCAGTGCATGCCCGCCAGCCGCTGCCCGTCCAGTGCCGCCGCCGCCGCAACCCTTGTGGCCGTGCCGTCCCGCCGCCTTGCTCTTCCCCAAACCTTGGCTCGCCCTTCTTTCGCTTCCTCCGCTTCCGTCGACCCTCGCCTAGCTCGCCCCCAGCGCTCCTACACCCTCGCAGCAGCCACTGCACCGACTCGCACGCCCCTCGCCCTCGTCCCCAACTCTCCCTCGCTGTTCCCCCACCGATCCTTTTCGTCGTCCCGCGCCATGGCCTCGTCCACCCAACTCCTCCAGGTCCGCCCCGGTCATGCCCCGCGTGCGCCCATAGAACCGCTCCAGGCTGACCAGGCCCTCTGCGCAGGGCATCCTCGACGCCAACGAGACGTACGCCGCCGCGTTCGCCCAGTCGGACCCTGCCCTCCTCAAGAAACTCGCCGTCGGCCAGAGTCCAAAGATCTTCTGGCTCGGCTGCTCCGACTCTCGCGTCTCGGCAGAGCTGTGCGTCGTTTGCACCCTCACTCGCCCTAATCGCACGAGGTGCCGTCGAGATCGCTGACCTGGATCTCCCCCCGCTCCCTCCCCCTGCTTCCGCCCCGATCGCACGTTCCTCGCTGTGATCGTTCGCTCCTCTTTTGCTCTACTGCAGCGCCACGGGTGTCGCCCCCGGCTCCATCTTTGTCCACGTGCGCCTTTTTCTCACGCTCGCGGCTCGCACTCGAGGAGGCTGACCCTCCTCCTTCGTCGCCCTCCCTCCCCCACATTGCAGCGCAACATCGCCCAGTGCTTCCACAAGGGCGACCTGTCGGCCTCTGCCGCGCTCGCCTACGCTGTGCACGTCCTTAAGGTCGAGGCCATCATCGTCTGCGGTCAGTCGCACTCGGCTCCATGCCCTCGCTCGTCCCGGCGCTGGGCGGCACGGGGCTAGGCGCCTGCCAGGCGAGACTGTTGCTGACCTCAACACGCACACACAGGTCACACGGGCTGCGGCGGTGTCAGGGCCGGCATGCAGGCTGCTGTCGACTCGTCCGAGAAGGAGGCCAAGGGCGAGGAGCAGCCTGTGCCCGAGCCGGGCTCTGTGGCCGACACCATCTCCAAGTGGATCGCACCCGTGGGTCGACCCTTCCCCCTCTACCCCCACACAGTCCCCAGCTGAACTCTCGGCCCCCTGCGGCCCCTCGCGCGCCCGCAGATCAAGTCCCTCGCCTCGTCCCAGCTCCCCGCCTGCTCCGCCGCGTCGCGCTCCCCGCTCGACACGCTCTCGCTCGCCGAGCTGACGGACCAGCACGTCCGCGACACGGTCCAGGCCGTCGCAGAGTCGGACATTGTCCGCGCTGCGTGGGACGAGGGCCGCGAGTTGAGTGTCCACGGGTGGGTGTACCACGTGGCGACGGCAAAGCTGCGCGACTTGGACTGTGGCTACAAGGGCGGTGCGTTTCATCTCTCTTCTCTTGTCTTCTCTTCTCTCCTCGCGGAGACTGTGCCAGAATAGGTGCTGACGGAGGGAGCGGTGGCCTGCGACCCGCAGTCAACGTCCGCGCCGACTCGCTCTCGCGCCCGGCGACGTACGCCGACAGCGAGCCGCGCGACGACTAGAGGTGTCGCTCGCTTTCTCAACGGTTGTGTAGATAGAAAGGGGCGCGGTCTGGCCTGCTTTCTCTCGCAGAGAGAGAAGCAGGCCGTCTCAGGTCGTGCCTCGACTGGTGTCTCTCGTCTTCTCGAGTCGGAATCTGCAAGTGTCGTGCCTTCCTCTCGGTGGGCTGTGGCTCGTGTCCGTTTACAGAGAGAGCAGCATCGCAAGCAAGCGTGGTCGCAACTGTCACCGGGCGTTTCCCTCACGACGCGCGCGTCCCGACGCGTCCCCCACCTCGTCCTCGTCTCCTCGTCCTCCTCCTCCCTCATGGCAGATCCGCCCCTCGGAGGGCCTGCACCCCCAACCGAGCCCGACCACGCCACCCAGCCGCCCCCAGCCAGCAAGAAGCTCTTCAGCATCTTTGCCCCGCGCTCCGCCGCCTCGGGCTCGACCACACCCAGCGCCGCGGCGGCACCCGCCGAGTCGAGCACCGGCAGCGTGCCACCCGGGAAGGCGGCCGCAGCGCGCGCAGCGTCCGTCTCGGCGCAGAGCGCGACGGGGACGGAGACGCTCAGTCTCGTGGAGGACAGTGGGGAGAGCGATGGGGGCGCGGCGGCGGGCGCGAGGGGGCGGGCGACGAAAGGCAAGGGGAAGGGGAAGGAAGTGGTGAGGGGCAAGGGGAAGAAGGCGCGCGAGGCGGAGGAGGAGGAGGAGGAGCACGAGGACGAGGACGACGAGGTGGTCGTTGTTGGCGGGTCGTCGACGACGGCTGCGAAGAAGGGCAAAGGCAAGGCGACGGCTATGCAGGCTACCAAGGCCAAGGGCAAGGGCAAGAAGCGCGCACCTTCGCCCGTCGCATCCGACTCGGACGACGCCGCCAGCTCTGCGCCCTCGACGCCTCGCACGCCGGCCAAGCGTCGCTCGACGACTCGCCGTGCGGCCGCCGCCGCTCCAACCCAGGACGACGCTGTCGTCGACCTCACCCGGTCGCCGCCGCGCAAGAAGAAGAAGAAGAAGGCCGGCAAGGACAACGAGGCGGACGCAGTCGTCGTCGGGACGGCGGGCCACGCCTTCTCGGACGAGCGCCGCGCCGCGCGCGACAGGGCCAAGAAGCGCGAGGCGCCCGAGGCGCGCTGGCCGACGAGGGAGGAGCACGAGGGCGGCGAGGGCGCGCTGGTCGCGCTCGGCGGCGGCGGCTCGGCGCGCGGTGCGTGGAACGCGAGGTGGCCCCACATGGGAGGGAAGGGCAAGGAGCGCGCCGTGGACGAGGATCCTGGTGCTGGCGCTGGGAGCAACTTTCTCGAGGACATGCGCAGGGCGCTCTTCGACCCGCTGCAGCCCTCGTCGTCCGGCGCCGCCCCACCCACGCCCACCTTCAGCCGCCGCGCGCACTCCTCCGCGCCTAATCTTCTACCTCCCTTTGCCCCGCACCCCCTCCTCGACCGCCTCGCCGCGCCGTTCCGCTCGCCGTCGTCCTTCCCGTCCGCCTTTGCCCGTCCGACCGACCCCGCCCGCGTGCCGAGCGAGGACGACGCCAAGTTGTGGAGCGTCAAGTACAGCCCGCAGAGCGCCGACGAAGTCCTGGGCGAGGTGAGCGGACAGAGTGCGCTGTGGCTCAGGGAGTGGCTCGAGGAGCTCAAGGTGCAGAGCGCCGGTGCGTCTGTCTCTACTTCTCTCTTTCACCGTGATCGCCCTCTCCTGACCTCTCTTCATCGCCTACAGCGGGGGACGCCGATGCCGCCAGGCGTCGTAGGCCCGTCGCGCGTGGCTCGCTCAAGAAGAAGAAGAAGGCCAAGAGGCGCAAGCCCCTCGACGACTTTATTGCCTCGTCCGACGGAGACGACGACGACCTCGTCGGCGGCGTGCCCTCGTCGTCGTACGATGCGCTCGGCTCTGGCTTCTCCGACGACAACGAAGACGACGACCTCCTCCTCCCGTCCGGCTCCGCCTCGTCCCGCCGCGCAGGCTCCGTCTTCCCGACCCTGACGAACCTCATCCTCCTGCACGGCCCGCACGGCACGGGCAAGAGCGCCGCGGTGCACGCCGTCGCGCGCGAGCTCGAGTACGAGGTCTTCGAGGTGTTCCCTGGCATGGGGCGGCGAGGGGCCAAAGACCTCGAGCGGTACGTCGGCGACGTGGGGAGGAACCATGTCGTGCTGGGAGGGAGCCCGAGGAAGGGAGGCAACGTGGCCGCGATGTTCCAGCGGATGCAGGCCAAGGCGGAGACCGGTGCGAGCGGGGCCAAGGGTACGGAGAAGGCGGTGAATGGCGGCGCGGACGATGCGAGGAAGGCGGGAGATACGGACAAGGGACCGACGCAGTCGCTCATCCTGGTCGACGAGGTCGACGTCCTCTTCAAGGGCGAGGAGGACTTCTGGCAAGGTGCGTGCGCGGGGACTTTCACTGTCGGTCAGGCTCCAGTGTGCCTCACTGACGGAAGCCTCGACACTGCGCACAGGCCTCATCGCGCTCGCTCAGCAATCTCGCCGGCCGATCGTCATGACCTGCACCGGTGCGTTCGTCAATCTGGCGCGGGCCTCGCCCATTGTGCTGACACTCCATCATGCAGACCCCTCGCTCGTCCCCTTTGACGACCTCGGCCTCCAGCAAGTCGTCTTCAGCCCCTCTGCCCCTCCCGTCAACTTCCTCTCCTTCGCCGCGCCCTCGCCCGACCTCGCCGTCCCCTACCTCCAACTCGTCGCCCTCCGCGAAGGCCACATCCTCTCCGCGTCGACCGTCGCCTCGCTCTACTCGCGCTTCTCGCCCTCGCGCCCGTATCCCGCGTGGCTCACGCAGCAGCAGCCGGGCGAGCGGCCCCTCCCGCATCCGCTCTCGAGCATGCCGCTCCCGAGCGACGACCTGCGCAAGGCGCTCATGCAGCTTCAGTTCGAGTGCGGGTGGGGTTTGCCGGGTCGCGCTGAACCGGCAGGCTCGCATGGCGCGCCGGGCGAACCCGAGACGATGTGGTGCGAAGGGGCGCTGCGCGTGCCGCCGGACGCAGAGGACGTGGATGTTCCGGTGGCGGCGACCTCCGCTTCGAGCGGCACGCCGAGCCTGACGAAGAACGGAGCCAGCGTGGGTGTGGACGCACTGGAGCGCGCGACACAGGCCGCTGACGCGCTCTCGTTCGCCGACGCGCATGTGTCGCGGCGCATCGCCGTGCTCCTAGAGGTGCGCTTGCTTCTTTCCCGCACCCTTCTGTGGCTTGCGGTTTTGACGCGCGCAGTCAACCGCGCAGGACGAGGAGACCGGCCGCTTCACGACGGCGGCCGACGCAGAAGAATCGTTCCCTGTGCTCAGCTTTTCTGTGCGCGAGGAGACGCAGCGCCTGCCGTTCATCGGCGCCGAGCCAGACATGGCGCGCGCGATCGAGCAGCTCGCGACGAGGCTGTGGGGGGATGCGGCACGGTTCGGTGCTCGCGAGGACGAAGAGCTCGAGTCCAAGCGGTGCGTCGTTTCACTAATTGCTTTTGCTTCTTCGTCTAGTGCTGACCAAACGGCTACCCACACAGTTCGGAGCTCACGTTCCGCCTCGCCCAGCTCGTCCACTCCGGCGGCGAGCGCGCCCTCCTGCAGCCGCCCTTCGACCCCGTCCTCCCCAACGCAGCCGTCACGACCGACTACCGCCCTTACCTGCGCGCCATCACGCTCGCCGACGACGCGCGCCTCGCTGCCTCGGCGCTCGCGACCGCTTCGGCCACCGACGAAGGCGGGCCGAGCGAGGTGCACGCGTACGGGATGGCGGCGGCGCTTGCGGCGGGTGCGGGTCCCGGTGGGGCGCGCAAAACGCGCAAGTCGGCGAGGCAGAAGGCGCAGCAGGGCAAGCCCATGTATGAGCGGGTGCTTGGGTGGAAGAGCGAGGTCGAGGCTGGGTGGCTCAGGGCGAGCGGCTTCGAGGTGCCGGGGCAGTAGCGCTTGAGGGAGAGAGGGATGGTGGTCACACATGGCTTCGTTCCTGCGTCCGTGTGTCTGACTGTGCCTGCAACGGCTCAACGCGCCAGGCGATCTCCTCCGAGTCGACGGAATCTCGGAGCCCGGGGCGCCCCATCAACGCTCGACGCGCTCAGCGACTCGGCGGTGAGTTTCAGACGTAGTACACTCAGTGAGGGCGGAGCGGGCGACGCTGGCGGTTTGCGCGGCAAGATCTCGTATGTAGAGGTGTCGAGAGGACGAAAAGCGCCGCAGATTCGCCGACCGCTGGGGTCGTCGGAATGCCCTTCGGGAGCGGCCTGCCGCTGGGCGGCGCCCCACATGCCTCTCGCTCGTTCACGCCGCGTGCGCGCGTCCCCTTTTCCACTCACGCTCCCTACGCAAGCAGCACACAGCATGTTCCGCCTGACACGAGCACCGCGCCAGCTCCAGCTCCTCCGACGCACGCTGAGCACCACCCCAGCGCGGCACCACGCCCCGCTGACCCACACAGTGTCGGCGACCCTCCCGTTCTTCTCGTCCGTCCGCGTCGAGGGTGCGCCAGACCCTGCAGGCCCCATCCCGGCGTTCCGCGTGCTCGGACCAGATGGCGCCCTCGTCGAGGAGGCGAGGGAGATGGCCGAGCAGGCGGATGGGGACAAGCTCGAGAGGGTCATGGAGGTCATGACGACGCTCCCCGTCCTCGTGCGTTCCTTTCTGACTGGAGTTGACTGGTGGTGCTCAGGGATCGTGGCACCGCGGGGCCCCAAGAGCGTGCTGACCCCGTCCGCACGAACCCCCTCTCGCAGGACCAGATCCTCAACGCCTCGCAGCGTCAGGGCCGCCTCAGCTTCTACATGACGAGCTACGGCGAAGAAGGAGTCGTCGTTGGATCCGCCGCAGCATGGGAGAATGACGACGAGGTGTTTGCACAGTACCGCGAGGTCGGAGTGCTTCTTTGGCGCGATTACCCGTGCGCTCGATCCTTCCTCGCCATTCGAGGCAGCCTACCTGACACTGGGCACACACAGTCTGTCGAGCCTGATGGCGCAGTGCTTCTCGACTAGCTCGGACGCCGCGACGCTCGGTGAGTCCTGTCCTCTGCTCCCCAGATCTCCGCGACGGCTTCCCGCTCACGCTGCCATCCTGCCACAAAACCAGGCCGCCAGATGCCCGTCCACTACGGTTCCAAGGAGCACCACTTCCACACGATCTCGTCCCCGCTCGCGACACAGTTCCCACAGGCGGCGGGCGCGGCCTACGCGCTCAAGCGCACGCCGGGGAGGGAAGGGTCGTGCGTCGTTTGCTACGCGGGCGAGGGCGCGACGAGCGAGGGAGACTTCCATGCGGGGCTCAACAGTGAGCTGACCTCGTTTGAGAATGCGTTCATTGGAAGGAGGCGCTAATCTTGGTTTCGCGCGCAGTGGCGAGCGTGCTCGGTGGCCCGCTCGTCTTTGTCGTCAGGGTGCGTCTATGTCGGTTCTCTCCGTCCGTTCGCTTCACACTGACACGTCGTTCTACCTGACAGAACAACGGGTGCGCCTCGACTCTGCGCCGCGCTTGTCGACGCACCGACCGCTGACGCTCGCCTCCGCTTCTCTGTCTCTCTCTCTTTCTCTCTCCCTCTCTCTTCTGCAGCTTCGCCATTTCGACCCCGACAGCTCAGCAGTACGCTGGCGACGGCATCGCGGCGCGTGGGCCGGGCTACGGCATCGAGACGGTGCGCGTCGACGGCAACGACCCGCTCGCGGTGTACCTCGCGTGCAAGGAGGCGAGGAGGCGCGCCGTAGAGGGTGAGAAGCCCGTGCTGGTCGAGGTGCGCCTTTGGCTCTTTGACTATCGCTTCGGAACGGTGGCCACCGCGTGCTGTCTGCGGCCGGGGGCTGACGAGACGGGGTTATACCGCGCACGGACAGGCCATGACGTACCGCGTCGGGCACCACTCGACGTCGGACGACTCGTCGGCGTACCGGTCCCTCTCTGCCGTCGAGTCCGTCAAGAAGCTCGACTCGCCGCTGTTCCGCCTGCGTCGCTACCTCGAGTCGCAGTCCCCGCCGCGCTGGTCCGCCGAGCGCGACAACGCCATCAAGGACTCGGCCAAGCGCGCCATCCTGCGCGAGTTCTCGAAGGCCGAGAAGGACAAGAAGCCGCCCCTCGCCGAGATGTTTGGGGACGTGTTTGCGCCCGTGCCGGAGGGGGCGCAGCGAGAGGGCGCCAGGGGGGGACTCGAGAGGCCGCAGAGGGAGCAGAAGGAGGAGCTCAAGAGGCTTGTCGAGAAGTGGGGGGGCACGCCTGGGTGGAAGAAGGAGCTGGCCAAGTTCGAGGGCGGACGCGAGGCCGTCGCGCAGTGGTAGAGCGGTGGAGCGGACTAGTCCTCGTTGCAATGCGGCGTACACACGAGAGCCGTGCTCGTGATCAGTGCGAGCGAGAAGGCGACGAGCGCGAAGGTGCTTCACCGAGGCAGTCGCTGGCCTTTCGGTTCGATTGAGAGGAGTGTCAGACAGAGAGGATACAACAGATCTGGCGAGAACGAGCGAGGTCAGCGCAAGCGAGCAGTAGGCAAAGGCAGAGGCGGAGCACCTGTACAGAACGTGCGCGACTTCCTTCCTACCATCGCTCCGGCACTCCGTCCGTCGGTCGTGGTCCGGTCAGTACAAACCAGGCAGCACCGCCCACCTCGCGCCCTTGTCCTCCCACTCTTTGCCAAACGTCTCGCGGTACCACCTGTGCCCGCTCCTCGCGCGGGGGAGCATGGCCGCGACTTCCTGCAGGAGGAAGAGCGCCGGCGGCTGGAGGTACCACTTTTCGAACGGGCGGAGGGACCCGCTCCCGCTGAGGGTGGAGGAGGAGGAGGGGAAGGGCGCGGGCGCGAGCTGCAGCGCTGCGAGGAGGAAGCCGGCCCACTCGAGCCACTCGCAGAGGTACGAGGGGTGCGAGACGAGGGCGTAGAGCCCGCGGGTGGGGATCGCGTAGCGGTCGTGCGCGGGGGGCTTTCCCGACGACGACGAGGCTTTGGCCTTGCCCTTTGCGAGTGAGCGCCGCCTGGCGCGCTTGAGAGCGTACAGGTGCTCGTCGTGGAAGATGTTGCCCGCGAAGCCGGCGGCCCAGAGCCCGACGCCGATGCAGAAGAGGGCGCTGGGGGCACTGCTCCCCAAAGACGACGACGACGAGGACGGGGGCTTGAGCCCCGTCGTGCCGCCCGTGGCAGTCGAGGCTGCGCGTCCGCCGGCAGAGAGCCACGCGCCGAGGGTTCCGCCGTTGGCGAGGTTGAAGAGGGCCGAGAGGAGCGGGATAACGAGGTGCATGGGGGCGCGGCCGGGGTTCCTGAGGGTGCCGATGACGCTGCGGTTGGCGTAGTGGACGAGGAAGAGGGTCGCGAGGACTTTGCGCGCGGGTGGGAGTGCCGACAAGGCGCCGAGGATGGCCGAGGGGGAGAACGGAGGCCAGTGGGAGAGGGGAGAGGTGGTCAAGGGGGCGGCGAGGGACCACAGGAAGGCGAGTGGGGAGCACGCCTCCATGAGGAGCCACCCCCAGTCGCCGCTGACATTCAGGGCGTTACCCCAGGTTCCGAACCGCCCAAACGGTGCGTCTGTGGAAGGAGCCACGAGAGGTGAGCGATGACGAGCGACGGTGCTGCCAGAAGTGGGGGCGGGCGTACCGAGGAGGAAGGAACCGGCAAGGGCGCAGGGGACGAACGAGAGGAATAGGCGCTGTACTGCAGAGAAGAGACCGACTGTGCCGTACTGGCCCCTGAGTGCGTCGACGAGTGACATGCTGAGTGGCTGCGAGCTGATGAGGATGAGCGCCGCCTGGGTCGAATCGCCTCTGAGCTCGCTGAAGTGTCCCCTCCCACGTCTCCTTCCCTTGCTCGACAGCCTCGAGCTAGAGCCCACTAGGCCCACCCCACCATGCCCAACAACAAGGTCAAGACGACAAAGGCCCTCCAGAGCAAAAAGACCAAGATCGCCTCGGCCGGCGTCCACCCAAACTCGCGCCGCGCCAAGCAACTGCAGCGCGTCGAACTGCGCACCAAGAAACTCGAGGTCAACGGCAAGGTCCGCCGAGTCCAAGAGGTCCACGAAGGTGCGTCCTCCTCCCCCCTCCTGATCGTTCAACCGGCTCCCTCGAGCTCACCCTCGCCGACTCCCTCTCGTCTCCCCGCCCGCCCGACCCCATAGTCGACCGCCTCCTCTACTTCGTGCACGCCCTCCCCGAGGGCACGACCTCGCTGTCCCTCCCCGAGCTCCACGACGTCCTGCACGGGTACCTGCACCGCCACGAGTCCGAGCTCGTCTCGCTCGCGCACGAGCGCGAGGCGCGGCAGAGCTGGCGCAAGACCGAGGGCAAGGGCAAGAGGGAGACCGAGCTCGAGAAGCTGCGCGACGAGGAGACGGGCGAGTACCGCAGCGGGTTTGGTGAGTCTTGCACTCGGTCCTCTCCTCTCCTCTCCTCTCGATCCGCTCGTGTGAGGGGGACGCTGACGGGGGAACGAGATCGCGCAGTGCTCCCCGACTTGACCATCCCGGAGAACGTCGAGCTGTGCCGACAGTGGGTGCGCCCGGCGCCCTCGAAAGAGGGCAAGAACACCAAAGGCGGCGACCCTTCGTTCCTCGGACGGTGCGTCTCCTCTCTCTCTCTCCTCTTCCTCTCCGCACGCCTGACAGGGAGAACATGCGTCCCACAGGATCCGCCTGATCCGCATCTTCTCGGAGGACAAGAACGCCGTCATCGTTGAGCAGAAGGGCGCGCGCGAGGCGTGGGGTGAGGGGCAGGGCGAGGTCGAGATGGGTGAGGGCGAGGGCGACGACGCGGCGTGAGCGGTACTTCTCTTCTCTCTATGTTGTGTTGAAGCTTCCTGGCGTTCCTCTCTCTCTCTCTCTTGTTGTATCTCGTCCTCACCCTCAGCAGCTGTAACCCGCTCGCGCATTTTCGCATCCGCGCCACGGCAAAACGCTTGGGAAGGTCCCGGCCTCGTCGATATTTCGTCGTTGCCCGCCAAGCGCTACTTGATCTCGCCGTCGGGCGTGACGAGCACATCGACGAGGCGATCCCACTCGTTGAGCGGGATCTCCTCCCCCTCCTGGACCATCTGTTCCCGGAGCGCGAGCGCGACTGGTCGCCGTCCTCGTCCTCGTCAGCGCTGCACACGGGAAGTCTGAGAGCACGGCAAGGAAGTTGCGCACCTGTCCGCGGCGCAGGCTTGCCGAACCGTCGAGGGTAGTCCATGCACGCCGTCATGTAGCGGTCGTAGTAGCCCCTCCCGTGCCCGAGTCGTCGCCGCAGCGGGTCGAACGCGAGGCCCGGGACGAGGATGAGGTCGAGGCCGGGCGAGGTGGGTGCGTCGGCTGGGTTGAGGTGCGGGGTGGTGTCAGTGCTGGGGCCAGCTAACGGGGAGAGAGGGAAGGGGGAGCGCGTACCGTCTTCGAGGAGTTCGGCCTGCGACGACGCGAGCGGACGGGACGGGGAGACGGAGGAGGTCAGCCTGCGTCCCTTCATCAAGGGCTCCTCCGACCGCGGCGACGCACCTCTTTCGGGTCGACCTCCCGGATCCCCCAGCGGTTCATGCCGAGGCCGTCGAGGTGTCGCTCGTCGCGGAGGCGGAGCATGCGCATCGTCGTCTTGTCCTCGACGGGGCAGTACGGGACGTAGATGCGTTTGCCGTGTCGGAGTGCGTGACGGATAATGTCGTCTGTGTGGACTTCGGCTTGCGGGGTCGAGAGGTAGACCGAGATGGAGGCCGCGGCGGAGTAGTGGGGGGACGAGAGGAGGTGGGCGACGACGGCTTGGGCTGCGCGCAGGGTCGGAGTTGTCAGCTGGGATTAGCATACTGTAGTGGCTGCTTCATCAAAGCCCCCGCAGCGAGGGAGAGAGGCTGACACTCTTGCTGGACCTGATGAGCGGGGAGCGCCGACAAGCGTGAAGAGATGGCCCGGCGCAGCAGCTTTTTGGCCTGGACGACGGCAGTACCACTCTGCACTCCTGGGGCCATGCTCGTGAGCTGGGTCTGGCAACTGCTCAATGAAGAGGAGGTAGCGAGTCTGCAGCCGGTTGGCCCGGTTCAACCGCACGGCGGCTCGTCGCTTTCCCCCCATTCCCGCTACGTTGCTCTGCCAAGGTCCAAAGTGCACACTCGCACAAAGCAACTACGGCCGACTCGACCACCTCGAAGCTGCGCGCGACCTCTTGAAGCGGGGGACCCGTCGTCCGCCGTCCCCGCCGCCGCCGTTCGCGCGCGCTCACCAACGCCCCCACTCTACAATGACAGCTGGACCGACAGGAGATTTACGAGGTGCACACTGGCCGACACGCCAAGCTGCAGTCAGCACCGGCGCGCCTGCTCGAACAACGGCTCTCACCGCCTCGAGCACCTCGCCCCCACCTGTTCCCCCTCCTCCTCCTCCTTCCGGCTCGTGGTCCGCCTCGAGTCGTGCATCCACTTCTTACACCTCGCCAGCACCCTCTCCAGAACCCTACACCCCAGCAGGGTCATCCGTCCCTCGCGCACTCCCACCTCGCACCTCGTCTCACCGCGACTTTCGCGCGTCGGCCGCACTCGCGTCCGCCTTCGAGCCCCACGAGGGGCCATCACCGCGGTCAGGCTACTATGCGGTCGAGGATCGAACCCGGCACTCACAGGCGGCCGACTGGCGCTCGTCGTCTGTCCCGCCTTCGCACCCGGGCCTCAATGGCAACGGCGGGCCCGTCACCCCTCGCGCGACAGCGGGCGCTTCGTCTTCTGTGCAGCGAGACGAGGAGACTACACCGCGAGGGGCCGGAGCAGGGACCGCTCAGTCGACGCCACGTTCGAGGGTCAACTCTGCGCCCACGCCCTCGCACGTCAGCCCGCCGCCCTCGTCCGCGTTCGGCATGCACACGCCGCCGATGCTCCTCCCGCGGCAGTACCCGTCGCATCCCCTGTCGTACGACCCGCCCTCGCGATCGTCCTCCCGCGCGCGGCTCGACCTCGACGCGGACACCACAGCCCCCGTGGCTGCGGGCTCGGACTCTGACGACGGCCACTCGTCCGCCTCATCGTCGCACCGCAGAGCCATCGCCTCCTCCTCAAGCGAGGACGAAGACGCGTGGGCAGGGACTCTCCTCCCCTCCGGCTCGTCACCGATCCAGTCCCCCCTCCTCGCCGACATGCTCCCTTCCTCCGCCTCCTCCTCGGGCCGGCACCCTCCCGCACTCGCGCTCGGGACGCTGCGGGCCGACGCGCACGCTGCAGAGCGCCCAGTGAGCGAGTTTGACTGGGCGGCGGCGTATGCCGAATCGAGGACCCCGAGCTTGGTGCTCACGCCAGGCGCGGGGTCGGGGCCGGCGGGGGCGCGCGAGGGGGGACAGGACGGGCAGGAGGTCGCGGGCCTGGGGATGCCGCTGATTCCGCTGGGAACGGACGGCAAAGAGGAGGCGGAGCCGCGCAAGGGCGGTGGCGGTGCGCCCGGGCCAGATGCGGATGAGCGTGAGCGGACCAGGGAGGGCGAGTCCTCGGGTGTCACGAAGCGTGCGGCCGTTCGATCGTCGTCATCGTCTAATGCGAGCTTGGCTGACATCCGCTCGTCCCCGTAGGCCCAGCAGCCTCTCTCCCAGACGTTGACCCTCCCCCGAGCGTCGGCCCTTCCACTCTCGAGACGCACATCCCCTCCTCGTCCTTTTCCTCCCCGTCCCCCTCACCCTCACCCTCCGCATCTCCCGCCTCCGCTCCAGCCGTCACCTCCCCAGCCACCGCCCAGCCCGACGCCATCCCCACCTCCGCCGCGACGCTCTTCGTGCCCGGCTCCGCGCACACCTCCAACGGGCTTGACCGCCCCGGCTCGCGCGCGTCGGTCCGCAGCACGGGCAGCGCCACGAGCGCGGGGAGGCGCAGCCCGGGCCCGCAGCCGCCGCGTCCGGCGCGGAGGCAGGCGTCGGCGCTGAGTCTGCGGAGCGCACTGAGTGGCGGTAGCGGCGGCGCGGGGGAACAGGGTGCGGCGCCGGCGGCGACGGAGGTGGACGCGCCGCGAGAGGCGGCCGGACCCGCAGCCGCACTTGCAGCGTCAGCCGAAGCGGAACCGACCTCCCCTCTGCCCCCAACCACGGGGCTCTCCTCCCCGCGCCCGCGCAACGCCTCTGGCAGCTCGCGCCGCAGCGGGCCCGCGCCGAGCGTCCCGGAGAAGAGCGCACGGCGGATGAGCAGGCGTTTGAGCGTGCTGGGCGGGTCGGGACCGGGGTCGCCGGTTGTTGAGGCGACAGCGGCGGCGGCGGCGGCGGGGACGGGGAGCGCGAGGGGGAGTCCGAAGGTGGACCAGGGGGAGCTGGCAGGGGACGCGGGGAACCGGTGCGTTCTCTTCCTCCTTCTCGTCCTTCGAGGCGCAACGCCGATGTTGAGGAGACCACGCACGCAGTTTCTCCGTCACCTACTCGATCTCGGACCTCGCGCTCGCGTACGGGCGCGACTCGTGGGCCGAGTACTCGCTCTCGTCCGAGAGCGACTACCCGCCGTCGAGCCGCTCGGCCGCGCTCGCGCCAGCCGTGACGAGCGCCAACGGCCACACGAACGGAGGCGACGAAGGCCAGGGCGGCGCGCCCTCGAGGTCGTCGCACTTTCGTGAGCCCGCCAGCGCGAGCCTGTCTCCAGAGGGCTCGCCGCCCGCGCCGAGCGACGCGCGCGACCTCCGCGTCGACGTCGGCGTCGCGTCGCCACCCCCGGCCGCGCGAGAGCCGGCAGAAGGCTCGCCCGCGACGCCGACGAGGGGGGACGCAAAGGCGCGGGCGGCGGCGTTCCTTGCGGATCTGAGGCGGGCCAAGGCGGCGAACGGGCAGGGCGAAGGGGAGGAAGCGGTCCTTGCGGCGTCTGCGGGAACGGCGACGGCAACGGAGGCAGCGCCGGCAGGCGCGTTCGAGGAGCTTGTCGGCCCGCGGCAGAGCTCGCCAGCGGTGCGACAACCGGCAGCTTTCACCGCTGAAGAGTCGCCTGCCCTGCCTCCACTGCCGCCTACCTCGCCTCTCTCACAGCACAAGCCACCCGCCGTCCCTAACTTCGTCGAGCTCTCCGTGCATGCCCCCGAGGGTCCACCGCCCGTCCCCCCGCCTCACGACTCGAAGCGCCCCTCGAATGCCGGTAGCGTCGCCACCCTCGCCATCACACGCGGCCCTTCCGCCACACTCATCCCGCCCACTGCCACCGGCGCTCCAAGCCCACCTCTCCTGCGCCGCCGCGCGCTCCCGCAGGCGGTGCTGATCGCGCCGGACCTCAAGCGCGCACGGACGGCGCGAGAGAGGGGGAGGATCTACGCGGAGAAGATCAATGAGCTGGGGAGGGAGCGGAGCAGGCTCGACGAGTGGATCGCGGCGACGAGGGAGGGACGGGCAGTCCTTGCTCGAGGTACGTCTCTCACAGATCTACACCCGCGGGCTGCGTGTTGACAGCCACACCCACCCCGCACGCCCACAGTTCCCCTCGCAGCCTCGCCCAACCACAGCCGGCGTGCCTCTCGCCAGGACGCCTCGACCGCGACGTTTGCCGCCCGTGGCGACGGTCACGGCTACCGCGCCAAGGAGCTCCCCTCGAGCTCGTTCAGCCCGCGCGACCTCGCTCCGGCGAACGCGCCTTATCCAGGCGTACTGCACCTCGGAGGCGGCGGCGCCAGCAGCAGCTCACGCAGCGGTGCGCCATCGTCGCACTCGAGCGGAAGCAAGGCGAGCTTCTTCTCTGGCCTCGGGCGGGGGTCGCTTGGCCGGCGCGCGTCAAAGCGGGAACACCACAGTCACCTCCCCGGTCACGGCGGCTCGTCGACGATGACCATCTCGGCACCGGTGCAGCTCCTGAGCTCGACGAACATGTCCCTTACGTCCCCGTCGTCGACGTCCCTCAGCGGCGGCGTGCGACCCATTCACGGCCCGCGCATGCCGCAGGGCGGCGGCACGGCGCAGCAGGAGCGCGCGTCGCTCGACGCGCACTACTCGCCGGCAGGATCGCCAGCGCTCCCGCCTCCGCCGCCGCTGCCCGTGCGCACGAGCTTCAGCTACGGCAGCTCGGCGTCGCTCCTCGGCGGCGGCGATGGGCCCGGCGGGCTGGGCGGACTCGCCGCGTCGGCGAGCGTGCCCGCGCACCTCGGCGGCGCCGGCGCCACCGGATCGACAGCGCACGACGAGGAGCCCTACGGCAGCAGCGGCGCGAACGAGTCAGAGGCGGACAAGCTCGCAAGGCTGCAGGACATCCTCCCGCAGGCGTCGAGGGACGACTTGCGCGACGCACTGGCGAGGGCGGGGGGCGACGACGTGCTCGCCATTTCGATCTATCTGAGCGAGGAGGGGGCGGCTTAGCTGGCGAGCCGAGTTGGAATGTTAGAAGCGCTCAGGGCGGCACCGGCTGTGCGGCACACCTTTCCGCTCGACAGTCGGAGGACGAGCAGGGCAGCCGAGTTTCGCCTTTTTGGGAGCGTGAAGCCCTAGTCTGCGTCACTCTCGACACTGTCAGAGCGTTGCAACCCTTAGCGCGCGCGCTGTCGGCGGAAGCGCCTGTCATGTCGCAGGAGGCGGCCTCCGCGCGCCGCAGCGGCTGGCGACCGTTCGGCTCGCCTCGAGTCGACACGACTTGCTTGCAAGCAGCGCAAGACCTTTTGAACAAACACTCTGCTGCACCCACAGTACCCACGCACAACCCACCGTTTGGCTCAGACTCGACCCTCGTCCTCATCCTTAGTCGCAACCGATGAGCGCACCCTCCGGGACCGTCTCGCTCGACCAGCTCTCGCTGGAGCAGCTGTCGCAGGTCAGGACTCAACTGGAACAGGTGCGCAGTCTCTCATCTTTGTACCGCGGCTCCCTTTCACAGCGCTGGGCTGACGACCACCCTCCCTCCCCTCTTCCCCATCTCGCAGGAGCTCAAGCACCTGACGCAGGCCTTCGGTGACCTCAAGCAGGCCCAGGCCAAATTCGCTGGGTGCATAGACTCGCTCGACGCCGTCAAGCCCGCCAACAAAGGTGCCCACCTCTCCTTCCACCCTCCTCACCTCCTCAAGGCACTCCGCTGACCGCTCTCTCTCGCCTTGTCGCTGCACAGACAAGAAGGTCCTTATCCCGCTGACGAGCTCGCTGTACGTGCCTGGGCGGATAAAGGACACGGAGAACGTCCTCGTCGACATCGGTACGGGCTACTTTGTGGAGAAGGTGCGCGCTCGTTCCTCCGGTGACTGTCAGGCCGCTCGCACGATAGCTGACACAACGAGAGCCCACACAGAACACCAAAGAGGCCAAGTCGCTTTACAACTCGAAGGTGCTCTCGCTCAAGTCGAACCTCGCGACGCTGCAGGGCCAGGTCGAGAAGAAGCAGGACAAGTCAGTCCTCCCGCGCTGATCGGCTCTTCCGGCTCGCATTCCAGAGACTGACCTTGTGACCGTCGTGCTCTACAACTCGCAGCTTCCAGGCGTGCACCGAGATGATGCGGATGAAGATGGCGCAGCAGCAGCGGGCGGCGGCGGCAGCGGGCGGGTCAAAGGACGACTAGGTGCATTTGAGAGAGGGCTTCGCTGTACCGCAGACGCGCATGATACCCTCACAGCTGTCGACGAACGATGCACAGCGAGAGACAGGAGAATCGCTGCACATTTTCGAGGAACCTCAGGCTACACAGCGCCGCACCTCCCCACAGAGAGCCCAGAGGTACAGACAACACGACGGAGGACAAAGACGAGGGGGAGCGGGGCTAGTGGGACAGGAAGGCCACGCCTCAGGCAAAAGCGGCGGCCGACGAGAGCGACTTGGCGGCGTTGATGCACGAGCCTTCAAGCGACTCGGCCATCTTGACCAACAAAGCCAGGTCGCGCTGCACAAACTGCCGCGTCGGCGACCGACTGTAGCTGCACAGGACAAAGCCTGTCCTGCGCACCTCCAGAACGGGGATGAGGATCCCGCTCGCGTACGACGCCGTCGCCGCCGGGTTGAAGCGCGCCGACTTGTAGATCAACCCGCCCTCGGGCGCGCGGAGGGCCTTGACGTGCAGCGCCGGGTCGAATGACGGCGGCGGGCTCGGCAGACCGTGCGACGCGAGCACGCGGAGCTTGCCACCGCTGCCACCCGCAAGCGTCCCGTTCGCCGACGGCGCCGACGACGACGTCACGGACGCCCTGTCTGACTCGGGCGCGACCGCAAGCGCGGCGAGGTCCAGCGCGGCGAGGTAGACGAGCTCGAGCTCGAGTGACCGCGCGAGCATGCGCACGGCGGCGTCAAACATTTTTTGCACGTCGCGCGGCAGGGTCGAGATGGGGTCCTCGGTCGTGACGCCGAGCGAGAGGGCCGACGGGCGTCGCGGCGCGAGGCTGTCACTACCGGCGTGCATCGACGACGAAGCCGTCGTGCGGACGGACTCGGCGTCCGAGTTGGTGCGCGCGTGGTGCTGCCCCCGTGCGGGGCCGTGGCGGATCGAGGCGGGAGGAGTTGCGGGGAGCGCCGAGGTCGGCGGGCTGGTCGCGCTGCCGCGGCGACGAGGGTAGACGGCCGTCGCGGGGACGTCGACCGACAGCGCGCGGCCAACCGTGTGAGAGCTGGTCAAATCGGTCGTCGAGGAAGACGCGGGCTCGAGGTGCGGCGTCGTGCGAGGCGCGGGCCTGGGCAGCTGCGGTGCCGACTCGGAGGGGATCGAGCCGCGCACTTGGCGGCTCTTTTGCGTCCGTCGCTCGTTGCTCCATGCCTCGATCGCATTGGCGCACTGCTGGCCGAGGTCGCGCAAGACGCGGCGGTGCGCGTCGCTGAAGTCGTTGCGCGCCTTGGTGTCGAGCACGCACAGGCTGCCGACAGGCATCGCGGCCGAGTCGGTCTCGCCTGGAGCGTGACAGTTGACGGGCGTGCCAGCGTAGAAACGACCGCCGAGGTCCGTCGTTACCATGTTGTTGGCAAAGCTGCAGGCCGAGCGCGAAGAAAGTCAGTGTCTGCCAGGTCATGCAGTGAGGAGGGACGCACCGCCAGTCCTCAGCCGCGTCGAGGACGACCATGCCGCCGCCGAGGATCGAGTGCTGGCAGAACGACGACGTGCGCGGCATCTGCGTCATGCCGAGGCCCTCGATCCCGCCCGACGCGAGGAACAGCTGCTTGTCGCCGTCGAGGACAGTGACGAGCGCGATGGGTACGTCAAAGATCTCGCGTGCCTTGGAGATGATGGAGCGGAAGACGGGGCTGTTCTCGAGCGAGTCGACCGCGTCTTGGTCGAGAGGAGGAGGGGAAGCTGGGTTGGCCGTTGTCGCGGCCGTCGTCGTCGATGCCGTCGAGACGGCCGAGGAAGAGTCGCGACGCGACGAGGAAGCGTACGACGGCGTGGTGAGGTAGCTACTCGCGCTGGCTTGGCTCTCCGTCGGCGACATGGCGACAGATCGCGGTACCGCTGACGATGCAGTAATGTCAAGCGTCGTCTGCGAGGCCATCGCTGCAGCCTGACGGTGCCCAAAGAGGTCGAGGCGGTCGACGACGTCCTGACGGATGGGCTCGTCCGGCGCCATGGGCGCGGCCCACAGCCGTCGCTGGAACGGCGTCGGCTCGTCGCCTTCAGGAGCCTCGCGCTGCGGCGGCAGTGGCGGGTCCGAGACGTCGACGTCGCCCTGCACGAACCGTCGTGTCAGCGTGTGCCGCCCCGGCGGAGCGAAGGGAGGAGGAACGAGCGGGGACGCACGTTGGCGTAGAGGACTTCATACTCCGGCCACGTCTTAGGCAGCTGGTCCTGGGGCGTCTTCGAGTTGAGCTTCCGCCGCACGTAGGCGACTGCCTTGCGTCCCGTCTCGCGCGCAATCTCCATCGCCCGCAGTCGCCGCGTCGCCTGGTCCATGGGACTCACAGCGGGCGCGCTGACCAGCTGGAAAGGCGCGGATGGCGAGCGCGAGTCTGTCCTGCCGGCGTTAGGGCTGAAGACGGAGGCGAACGCCCGCTTGAACGAGTCTTTGGACGAGGGAGCCGACGAGTCGGCCGTCTTTGGTCGACGCGGACGCGGGCTCTGGTTCATCGGGGTGGTTTTTGAGAGGAAGTGAGGGTGCGGGGCTGATGGCGCTGGAGCGAAGGGCTTCAGCGCGGGCGGGGGGTGCGAAGAGACGGGCGTGACCGGCGGCGAGGTCTGGAGGAGCTCGAGAACAGGAGTCGGGATGGGCGGCGTGTACTCGACGCGGGCTGACCTCGAGGCGACCTCTTCGTGAGTATGGCTGACGAGCGAGACGGCGAGTGCGGACTCGGGCGGTGCGGAAGCGGGGCTCGGGGCCGGGCGAGGAGGGTCGTTGGCGAGAGGCAAGGGGGCCGCGGCTGTCGCAGCGGGCATGAGCCAACGAGGCGAGGCTAGGCTCAGGCAATCAAGCCGGGCAGGCACTTCGAGCGGGCCGATTGACAGTTGGGTGCAGTCTCGAGCGAAGCGCGGGCGTCGCTGCGAGATGCCAGGGGGAGGAGCCTGAAGAAAACCACCACGAGGGGGCAAGCGGAGTTGCCGACCGAGGGTGCTGATCACATTTCGCTGGCGCCAACCATCCCATCACCTGCGACCGTCTCTAGTCGCCCACGCGGAGAGTAGCCGGGCGGGGGGCGAGAAGGTGATCGTGTCACACCGTCTCCAGGGGGCGGCGCGACGCGTCAAAGTGGTTCACCGGGGACCTCCTCGTTCGGCTTCGAGCCCGCGCCATCCTCTTCTGCGTCTTGCGGAACGGCTCGTCAGGGAGCGAAAGAGGCGCCGCATTATCCGCCTGGGGTCGCAGCTCGCAGTCGCGTGCAGAGGCCGCCTCGGAGCCGTCTCGGCTCGAGCGTGACAGAACCGCCGCGGGCCCAGCTGCGAGGAGCGGCAGAAGCCGGCGGTCGTGCGTGCATCGGAGTCCCGCACGCACGAGCTTACAGAGCTAGCGTAGACGAGGGTGAGCCGGGAAGGTGAGGCCGGCCCCGGCTGTGGTCACCGTGCGCGTCAAGTCGGGGAAGACGAGAAGATGGTCGAGTTGCGGAAAGACTGCGAGAAATGCCGGCCAGTCTGCACTGGACTCGTCCCTGGTACTGTAACGGTGTCAGCGCATCGGCTTCTCGAACAGAGTGGGGTGGAGTGAGCGGAGAGGAGCAGTTGAACGAGAGTCTCCGCGTCGAACTAATCAAGCTCTTCTTCTGCCCACACACGCCATGCCCGCCTTTGCTGGACTGCAGACGCTCGCTTACGGCGCCTTTTGCATCTACGCGGGTGCGGACCTCCCGCTGAGCTCACCCGCGGCCTGATGTCGCCCGCTCACCCCCATCCACCTCGCCCCCTTCCTCCAGGTGTCCGCCTCTGCACCTCGCCAGACGTGCTGCTTGTGCAGGTCGCACCCCTCACCCGGCTACTCGAGGACAAGGCGGGCCTCCAGCCACATGGTGCGGGGGACCGGGCGTCGCTCGCTCTCGCCGGCCTGGCTCTGTTCGCGCTCGGCTACTCGTCCCTGATGGCCGTCTACACGCTCGACAAGAAGGCTCAGATGAACGCCAGTGCGTCACAAAGGCTTGGGCTCGACCGCCTTTGCGCTGGCGAAGCTCACTCCTCCTCGCCCCTCGTGCAGCCTCGCAGCGACTCTTCCTCGCCATTGGCTCATACTTTCTCTGCCAGCAGACGCCACATGGGTCCTCGCTCATTGTTCGTCCCTTCTTTGCTCGCACATGCCCCACTGCGGCGCTGACCGGATCGAAGCAGGCACTCTTCGGCCTCGTGTCTCTCTCGTCGGGCCTCCTGTTCGGCGTTACAGTCGGCTGGGGCGACGGCAATGCGGTCGATCTCGAGATCAAGGCGCGAGTCGAGGCGCGGCGGCGGGCAGACGCGGCCACGAGGCAGTAGACCGAGCGAGCATGGGAATGTGGATGGACGAGAGGTTGCATCCCCGACGCGGGCCCGTCTACAGGAAGAACTCCTCAACCTGGTAGGCACCAACCTCCGCGTGCTTCTCCTGCGCCTTGATCCTGCGCTCCATCGTCTCGCCGAACTCGCGCACGCCGTCCTTCTGCGCGCGACGACCCGCGGCAGCCTTCTCCTCGAGCGCAGCACGGCGCTGCTCGTCCTTCTTGCGCGAGTAGATCGACAGGGCACCGAGCAGCGATGCGAGGTCCGTCACGAGCGCCGTGTGCGTCGCAATGTGCTGCGACAGGCGGCGGAGGAGGCGGTGCGACTGGCGCTGGAGGAGCAGCGTCACAAAGTGTGCGTCGAGCATCGCCTGCACGAAAGGTACAATCTGCGGAACCCAGGCAAAGCTGTCAGTACCATGGCCCCTCTGAAGAAGCGAGAGTGAGGCAAAGGTGCGCACCTGCTCGAGACTGGGGACTGCCTCGTCGGCGTCGACGACGAGCTTGAACACGTCCGTCGCGACCGCCTTGTTCCCCTTGCCCTTCCGAGCCTGGACCTGCTCGCGTGGCCCCTCGGGCTGTGCGTCCCTGAGCCACGTCGCGAGCCACGCGTCGCACTGCTCGAGGATGGGGAGCGCCGCACTCGCCGAGAGCTGCTTCTTGAGCTCCTCGCGCAAGATCGCGGGCGTGTACGGCGCGGCGAGCATGGCGGAGAGGAAGGTGTTCAAGGCCGGTACGGGTGCGGGCAGCGACGTCGAGGCGTCCTCGGTGTCCATGGCGTCGGACGAAGAGGCGGTCTGCGCACCGCGCACGACAGCGACAAGGAGGGCGACGGTGGTCGACTCGGGAATGTCTGGGAGCGTCTTGAGCGCGAGGACGATGTTGGGCTGCGGACGAGAGCGAGTCAGCATTGCTCGGAACTGCTGCTGAAAAGAGAGGCGGACGCACCCAGTCGGCAGCGCGAGCGAGGAAGCTCGTGACACCGCCCTCGACCTGGTTCTCACCGACCAGCTCGCGCTGGAGCAGGTAACCGACGATCTTGGTCGGGTGCCTCCACACCTTCTCGGAAGCGGCGAGTACGCCAGACGGCGAGATGGTCAAGTCGGAGGACGACGAGTCGAGCGGGACGGGGAAGGAGAGGCGGAGGAGGGCGGTGACAAAGGACGAAGGCAGGGAGGGCTAGAGGGGGAACGTGCCTGTCAGCAACCGTGCGAGTATCCAGCGGGACCGAGTCAGAGTGAGGACGCACCTCGTAGCGCTCGACCTTTGCAACGGCCTCGTCCCAGTCGAACTCCTTGACCGTCTTGCCCATGGCCTCCTCCATCTTGTTGCGCTCGCGGTGGTACATGTACCGGTAGCGGTCGCTGACGCCCTTGATGCGTGCGGCCGTCACGTCCTTCCAGCTCGCCTTGGCGCTGGCGGCCTTCTCGTCCGTCGCGCCGACGCCCGGCTTGACACTGGCACCCGCCGCCGCGATCGCGCGCTCGATCTTGCGCTTGGCCACCTTGTACCTGCTCGCGTCGCCGTCGTCGTCTCCCGCGTCCGTGATGGCTGCAACACGGCGCTCCTGCTCCTTCTCCATCGCGGCGCGGACCTTGCCCTTGTTGTAGTCCCACAGGCGGTCCTTCTCCTCCTCGAGCCACTTGACCCACGCCTTCTCAGCCTCGACAACCGCAACGTCCTGCGCAATGGCGCCCGCACCGGCCGCGAGCGGGGCGAGGATGCGCTCGAGCCGCTCGAGGAGCGCCTCGCGCGCTGCGCGACTCGCCTCCTGCAGCGCGAGCTTCTTCTCGCTCTGGCCCGGGCGCTGGGACCGCAGGGGCTCGGTCGCCTTGGCGCGCGCGAGGACGCCCTGCGCTGCGGGCGGCGCGGCGAGGAAGCGCGCGGTGAGAGTGTGCTTGCCGACGACGGCGGCGAGGACGGATGCCGTGGGAAGGGGCGCGAGGGGCAGGCCGAAGAGCGCGGTGCGCGTGCCGGGGGCTGATGGGGCGGGGAAGAGGGTGAGGATGGCGGTGTGGCGGGTGGGGAGGGAGAGCGACAGCGACAGCGACGAGACCGACGAGGCGACGGCCGAGGGGACGGTCAACTCGGTCGAGGCAATGACGCTGCCGAACCGCGTGTCCCAGAAGGTGAGGGAGACGATGGGTGCGCTGGTCTCCGTCGCCGTCGGACGCGGAGAGGCGACAACAACGAAGGAAGAGTGTAGAGCGAGGATGGCCGAATGAGACGGCGTGAGGGAAGAAGTTGAGAGCGCGACCGACTTGATCGAAGCCAGGGTCAGGGTCGGCAGGTCGACGGGAGCGGGGGGGAAGAAGAGCGTCGAGTAGTTGTCGACCGGGAGGGCGGAAGTGAAGGCGAGGCGAGACGCGGCGAGGGTACCGTCCGAGCCTGCGAAGGGACAAGTATCAGCGAGCCGCACTAGGGGGCACCGGATGTGGGACTGGACGCACCGAGGACCGTCACGATGCCCTCGTCACTCACGACCACCTGCTCGCCGTCGACCGAGACCTTGCCGAGGCTGATGAGCCCCAGTCGCGGCTCGAACTCGTCCGCCATGGCAACCTCCGGGTCCAAGAGGACGATCTCGATCTCGCTGCGCTTGGCACCCCGCGCTGGCACGCTCGAAGGCCCCGCGGCGTCTGCCGCGTCGATGACGGCCGACGACGAGGGCCTGGGCGCCTTCTTGAACTTCTTCTTGCCCGCCTCAATGAGCGACGCTCCCTCTGCTGGAGCAGCAGTCGGTTCGTGCGAGCGGACGACGAAGCCGAGGTGCGCCTTGGAGGACGACGAGGGGGGAAGGGCGGCGACGAGGGATGGGGGAAGGAAGGAAGGTGCCGAGGTCGACGAGACGTGGAGAAGGCGGAGAGACTGGCTAGCAGCAGGAGAATCGCTCGTCGGAGCAGGGAGAGAGGCGAGGGAGGTGAGGTCGTCGGCGGGTGCGAGAGCGAGGGCGCCGGACGAGGAGAGGAAGGTGATATGAGACGGGAGGGTGCGCGGGGCAGCGAGTGCAGCCAACGGCTCCGAGATCTGCGAGAGACAGGACACGCGTGGTGAGTACCGCAGGGCACGGCCACAACCACCGCAAGGTGCGAACGCACCGGCCAGACGGCCTTGCCAGAGTCGCCCTCGGTGCTGCCATCCTTGCGCTCCTCCTCGTGCCAGCACCAGATCTCGCCCTTGCCCTCGTCAGTCCTCACGCCGACCCAGGTGCGCCGTGCGCTCTTGACCCGGATCGAGTCGGACGAAGTCGAGGGAGTCGAGCGGGAGATGGCGGCCGTCGTGGGTGCAAACGAAGGCCCGACGGTGATTGACGACAGCGGCGTCTGGTCGGCGAGCTGCAGGAGGTCGTTCACACAGGTCAGCTCGAGTGCTTCATCGAGCGGGACCGCCCCTCGCGAGGTGAATCCGCGAGCCAGTGCGTCGAGGAGACGGGAGGTGCTCCTGCATGGGGCCTCAAGGGGCGGCGCAACTCACGTCGTAGACCGAGAGGCCGACTCCAGGGGTGGCTACTGCGAGGCGTGCATCCTGGCGCGGGTGCGCGGTGTACTGAACGGCAGCGAGCGGCGGATGCGGAGGGAGGGAGGCGGTTGCCCTCGCTGCGGTGGGCGGTGGGAGAGGGAACGAGGCGACGAGGTAGTCGTCGATGGGCGACTGGACCAGGCTCATCGGTGCTGCTGCAGCCCTGGCTGGACGAGCGGCTGTTGAGGGGTGGTCGACGCCGGTCTCGAGCCCCGAGCTCGACCAGCTGGCAACCGCGGATTCAGGGCTGTCTCGCTCTTGTCACACCTCACCGGCCGCTCTCGGACCAGTCGCGTTGCTACGACCGATATGGTTCTACTGAACAGCATGCGCGACTCGGTTTACCCCGAGGTGTCGACGAGGCGGTGCACCTCGGCGGCCGGCTGCCGAACGACGACGACGACGCCCCGGGTGGGTTGCTGTCAGCAGCTTCCGTCCACTTACGAGCTGACTTAGGCGCCTCTTCGCTCTCGTGCTGTACTCCCCGCACGGCGCCCCTTTCGCTCCTACGTCGGCCCCCCCGATCCTCACCACCACCCCCACCTCCTCTCGCTCATCCTCCTCGAGACCACCTCCCGCCGCTTCCTCTGAGCCATGGTTGCTCGCCCATACCCCGTGCACCTCGTGACGGCCTGCCACGGCCTGTGGGGCCACCCGTCGCACATCGCCTACATCCGAGAGTCGCTCCTCCACCACACCTCGCGCGCGTCGTCATCCTCGCCGGGCACAAAGGTCGTCGTCCTCGTCCCAGAGACCAACGCCGTCACGTTTGCCCACACCTACGACGGCATCGACACGTGCGCTGACCGCGTCGTCGAGGAAATCGACGCCGAGGTCAAGCGCATCCAGGACGACGGCGGCAAGGTCACAGCGTTCAGCATCGTCGGGTGCGTCTCTCGTTCAGGCCCTCTGCCTCTCCTGATGTGTGTCATACGCACAACGTGATGGGTAGTAGCTGACCTCGGTCTGTGACGCTGCGCAGGTACTCGCTCGGCGGTCTTGTCGCGCGCTACGTCCTTGGCCTCCTCGACTCGCGCACCCCATCCTTCTTCGACGAGGTCCGTCCCGCCAACTTTGCCACCTTTGCCTCGCCCGCGATCGGCGTTCCGCGGTACAAGTCGTTCTGGTCGTCGACGTTCGCCTTTTTGGGCAGCCGCCTCCTCTCGCGCACCGGTCAGCAGCTCTACGAGCGCGACCGGTTCCTCCCCGCCAAGTTCAATCCTGCGACGCGGCAACAACAGGACGGCGATGCGAAGGGGTGCAAGGGTTTGAGCAAGTTCCTCTCGCGAAGAAACGACGCAGAGCCGCTCCTCAAGCTCATGGCGGACCCCCGCTACTCGTTCTACCGTGCACTGAGCCGGTTTGAGCGCATCGACGTCTTTGCCAATACGTGCGTCGGCCTCCCGGCTTCTCGTCACGCAAAGCTGCGGCTGACTTGTCTTGCCCAGCGTGAACGACCGGACCGTACCCTTCCCGACAGGCGGTATCGAGGCCCACGACCCGTTTGCACTGGCACGAGCAAAGGCGCAGAAGGTTGCTCAGGCTCGCGGCGACGATCCAGACGCCGAGGTGGACATCAGGGATGGCGGACTCGAGATGTGCGTTGCTTGGTCCTCTCCAACCTGATTCTGCGCTGGCCCGTCCCGCCCCGTGCTGACCGACTTTAGCGAAACAGCACCCTCGCCAACAACGCGCCGATCATCGTATCGCACAAGCAGGTCCCTCCGCCAGCCCTGCCCGCGGGCCGCAACCCCTCCAAGCGGCGCTTCCGACTGCGCCTGCCGCTCCTCCTCCGCCCAACCACGTACCCCTTCTCCCGCCCCGTCTCTCTCCTCGTCATTGCCTTCCTCCCGCTTGCCCTCCCGCTCTCAGTCTTCTACCTCGTCGGCCGCTTCGCCCTCCAGACGCGCGAGTCGCGCCGCCGGATCCGCGACGCGCGCAAGCGGCTCGGAGGCGGGCGCGAGACGATGCTCGAACGTGTGGGCGTCCGCCTCGGCGAGGTGGCTGAGCTCGCCGGGGTCGACAACCCGGAGTACGCTGGCGGGCTCAGCGTCGAGGGCGGCGAGGGGGCACAAGCCAACGGCGGGTCAGAGGCGAGTGAGGCGACCCACTTTGGGCCGCAGCGAACGTATGGCTCGACGTCCGGCACGTCGACGCCTGCACTTGCGCGGCCCGTCTCGCCCCCTTCGCTCTCGAGCTCGCGCTCCGCGACGCCCGCACCCTCCTCCCCCTCGTCGTCCTCCGCCGCGCACTTGACGCCTTCCGACGAGGCAGCCAAGTACTCGACCGACCCAGTCCTCACTTCATCTCAGCTGTTCCAAATCAAGAACCTCAACGCCATCCCGCAGCTGCGCAAGCACTTTGTGTACCTCCCGCACGCGAGGAACGCGCACGGCGCCATTGTCCGGCGCGACCCGAGCTATGCGGCGCACAAGGCGGGCATCAAGGTGATAGACGCGTGGGCGAGGGAGTTCCAGGTGTAGACGAGATGCGACTGACAGGCTTCCTATGCGTCGTCCGGTCGCGAAGGGCGAGGTGAGTGGGAACTGCGTGTGTGCGCGCGGTGCCCTCGCAGCGAGAAGCGTTCGAGTCCTATGCCTGTTACCGCGGATTCACACGCTGCCAGAAGCTTTCCTCCCGCGCTTGTGCTGAATCAGCTGCATGCACCGGCCGGACGTGGACCGCCGACGTGCACGGGCCCGCTCGGTCTCGCCGCGCCGTGTCCGCGGCCGGTGTCTAGAGGGACTTTGCGTCGCGTCTGCTGGTCCAACGCTGGCTGGCGATTTTGCTCGCACTGTCACGTACTGAGAGAGAGGCGTGGTCCCGGAAGCGAGCGTTCCGCACCCACTTTCGAGCTCGAGGTGCGAAACTGGAACCCGGCGAGCGAACCGCCGCACCGGCCGGACGGAGAGTGCAGAGCAGAGGGTGAGCGGGTTGCCCTCCACCCCTTCCCTCTCCCATCCCTCACCCGCGAGAAGCAGAGCCCAGCATGCCCACACAGAGCCCTTACCCGATCCCTCTGAGCGACAACCACGACCCGAAGAAGCCTCAGGCCATCGTGCGCCCATTCGTTTCCTCCCACCTCCCTCTCCCCACGCTCGACCTCGGCACTCACTGACTCTCTCACCCGCTTCCGCTTCTCACGCGCTCGCAGCCCCTGCCCGGCAGCCAGAAGCCTGGCAGCTCGGCCGTCTACGTCAACGTCGAGAACCCAAAGTGGCGCGCCGGCCTCCCCTTCCCCACCTCCGCCTACGAGGGCTTCAACCTCGGCCTCGAGGTGCGCCCCAAGGCCAACTGCCTCGGTGCAAGGCCCTGGGACGCTGCGACGGGTGACTGGGCCAAGGAGCTCAAGTGGGACTCGTACGAGGACGTCGACGGCCACCGCACCCGCATCGCGAGCGGCCTCGTTCGCCTCCGCGAGACCCTCTTCCCGGACGAGGACTCGCGCCAGTGGAAGGTCGGCATCTGGGCGACGAACCGTCCCGAGTGGCAGTACGTCAGCCAGGCGTGCAGCGCTCAGTCGCTCGTCGTCACGTCGCTCTACGAGACGCTCGGCGCCGACGTCGTCGAGTACATCTGCAACCACGCCGAGACCCGCGTCGTGTTTGCCAACCCGGGCCACATTCCCGACCTGCTTCGCCTGGCGCCCAAGCTCCCGACCGTCAAGGCCATCGTCAGCCTCGACGCGTGGAGCGCCATCCAGGCCAAGGGCACCAAGCCCGGCATTCAGTCCGGCGCCGCCATGAAGCAGTGGGGCGAGTCCGTCGGCATCCAGGTCCTCGACCTCGTTGAGCGTGCGTCTCTCTCTGTCTCTCCCTCTCCTGGCTCAGCGCGCCAGAATCACCGAGAGCGGGAACTGACCCCTTTCGCCTCTCTTCGCAGTCGAGGCGCTCGGTGTCGCTCACCCCAAGCCACACTCTCCGCCGCAGCCCGACGAGCTCTGCGTCATCTGCTACACGAGTGGCACGACGGGCAACCCGAAGGGTGCCATGCTCACGCACCGCAACATCGCTGCTGTCGTCACCTCTTCGGAGCACGGTCACGACATTCGCGAGGATGCTGTCCTCCTCTCCTACCTCCCCTTGGCGCACGTGTACGAGTTCTTCGTCGAGGCCATTTGCCTCGCCGTTGGCGCCGGCATCGGCTACTCGTGCGGCGACAACCTGCGCCTGCTCGAGGACTTTGCCATCACGCGCCCGACGACGGTCGTCTCTGTCCCGCGCGTGCTCAACCGCGTCTACCAGGGAATCAAGGCGCAGACGGTCGACGCGCCGGGGGTCAAGGGCGCACTCGCACGCAAGGCTTTCGCCGACAAGCTCGCCAACCTGCGCTCGACGGGCCAGGTGACGCACGCCATCTGGGACCGCATCATCTTCAACAAGGTCAAGATGCTCCTCGGCGGTCGCGTCGAGTCCATGTCGACCGGCTCGGCACCGATCAACCCGGACGTGCTCGACTTCCTCCGCGTCGCCTTCTGCTGCGAAGTCTACGAGGGGTACGGCCAGACCGGTGCGTCCTTCAATCGTTCAGGTCGCGCCTGCTGCTGCCTTTATCGGTGCTCACTCTAGTTCCCGCCTGCCCCGCAGAGACGTCTGGCTGCACCAACCGCTGCTACCCGCACGACCAGTGGTCCGAGGGATCCGTCGGCCCTCCCATCGCCGGCGTCGAGATGAAGCTGTGCGACGTGCCCGAGATGGGCTACTTCTCGACCGACAAGCCGTGGCCTCGGGGCGAGATCTGCGCTCGGGGCGCGAGCATCATCCCCGGGTACTACAAGGACGAGGCCAAGACCAAGGAGCTGCTCGACGAGGAGGGCTGGCTCCACTCGGGCGATGTCGGCGCCATCGACGAACTCGGACGCTTCCGCATCATTGACCGCGTCAAGAACCTCGTCAAGCTTAGCCAGGGCGAGTACGTCGCGCTCGAGAAGGTGCGTCATCGGCGTCTTGCTCCTCCTTTTCCCCTTTTGTCGCGCCGCAGAGTGAGTGGCGGGTCACTAATATGACGCTCATGTGCGAACAGGTCGAGAACACGTACCTCTTGTGCCCGCTCCTCGCTCAGCTCTACGTCCACGGTGACGGCCTCAAGGACCACCTCGTCGCCATCGCTGTCGTCGACCCCAACACCTTTGCTCGTGCGTATCGTCCCCCTCTCCTCTTACGCCCCTCGCATAGGATCCTGACGAGCCTCGGTCTCGGGCAGCGCTTGCTTCGAGGACGCTCGGCCGCCAGATCGCCCCGACCGACCTCTCTGCGCTCGCCGACGCGGCCAAGGACGAGAAGGTCATCCTCGCCGTCGCACAGGCGCTCGCAAAGTACGCGCGCGACGCCAAGCTCGTCGGGTGCGTTGTTTGCTCTCCCTTCCCTCTTCCTGCCGTCCAGACTCGAGGCTGACCTCTCGGCTCCGCCTGGACCGCCTCCCACCCCCTGCTGCAGCTTCGAGCGCATCGAGGACAGCCTCCACCTGCGCGTCGAGCCCTTCGCGGCAGAATGCATCACGCCGACGTTCAAGACCAAGCGCAACGTCGTCGCCAAGCTGTACGCCGACGAGCTCAAGGCCCTATACGCGAAGGCCGAGGGCAAGGCGCGCGCCAAGCTCTGAGTGAGGGTCAGCGGGTTTCTTTTTGTGTCTCTCTGTGTGGGCGACTCTTTGCGAATGACAACCAATATGTGTGCCTTCCTCCTTTGCTCTGTCTTGGATCGAGAGTCCGGAGACGGGCGCGCATTGCAACAGGAAAGACGGCGGTGCTGGAAACGGCGAGTCTAGCGCGCAGAAAGCGCGCGGAGCAGGTCCTCCTGCAGGGCGTGAGCGTGTCAGTGACTGCGCAACGGGAGTGCCGCAGAGCGGGGCGACACGACGTGCCCCCTCCCCGCAAGCATGAGGGCACAGAGCAAGCGCGACTCACGACCTGCGTCCTCCTCCTATGTCCAACGCCGCTCCCACTGCTCGAGTTGTAGTGTGTGAGCAGCTTGACGAGTGTGCTCTGCAGGACACGGGGCTGCACGCGGGGGAAGCGCTGCGCCCGCGTGGACGGGTCGAGGTAGTCGGTGATGTTGGGCGTGCCGGTGAGGAGGAGCACGAGCTGCGCGGGCACGAAACGAGTCAGCGAGGGAACGCATGGTGTTCCGAGGCAGGAGAGGAGAGCGTACCTGCTGCAGCTCGGAGAAGGCGTCCGACAGCCGCTCGTTCTGGAACGACGTGACGTGGTTGACGAGCCACCGCACGTCCCGCGCGAGGTGGAGGAGGCCGGCGTCGCTGACCTGTCGGGGCTCCCGGTCCGTGAGGTAAGACTGCGGTGTGCCGAGGGGTGTGCCGAGGGATTGCGCAGGTCTGGTCAGCGGTCCGCGCTCCCCTGGGGTCGACAGGGAAGGCAAGGGCAAGCGCGCCTGGAGGATCATGGCGCAGTGGTTGAGCGCCCCACGGTAGACGTAGTCCTTGGCGAATTCGGGCAGCTGCACAAGGACGCTCATCATGACGGTCGAGACGTAGTCGATCAGGTCCTGCAGGTACGGGCTCGCCTCGTTGGCCGTCTGCTGTGGCGGAGGCTGGCTCGCCGTCCAAGGGTACTGCGCCTCTTCAAAGAACGTGTCGATTTTTTGCGAGATCTGCGAGACCATGCGGTCCTGAGTCTGCTTGAGCGTCTGCTGGAAGGATGCGAGCGAGTCCAGGTGGATCGTGCCGCCCCGCTGGGTTGCCCTGTGTCGCGTTGATTCTCTATGATCAGCACATGGCCAGATCCGAGCACAAGGAAAGTCGAAGAGATGCACCTGAGCGTGACGAGCAGCGTCTCGAGGTCGGAGCAAGCCGTCTGGAAGAACAGGACGTTGACGACGATCTGCGCGAGCTGCGACAGGTTGCCAATCATGCTCAGGCGCCGTTGAATGTTCTCGCTGACTTGCTTGATGAGAAGGTTGTCGAGCGCCTGCGGGAGGCAAGGTCAGCGGGCGCACCCAGCAGAGTTGGCCATCAGCCTGCGTCTCTGGGACGAGCCCGACCCAGCCAGGTCTCTGCGCCAAGCACGTACCTTGCGCAAGACGTCGTCGATGTCGCGGTGGTGCTCGGCGAACCCTTCCGAGAACTGGTAGTACTGCTCGGTGAAGGACCGGATGTCGACGCAGCACAGCGGGTAGGTCTGCGAGAAGGGGAGCGCGAGCGGGAACCCTGGCCTGCGACGTAGTCGTCAGCGTCTGTAAACTGATGCGAGGGCTCGCTGGTCTGAGAAGAGAAACACGCACTGCTTGAGCTGTTCGGCGCTCCACTCGCCGTCTGGCGGGAGCCACGTCACGCTCAAGACCTTGTTGAACTCGTCCTCGTCGTTGACGACCATCGGCTGGTGGTCGTCGTCGAGGACGATCTGCGGAGCACGCGCGCGTGAGCCAGGTTCGTCTCTGACGAGAGAGCACGGCGGTGAAACGCACCTTCTCAAAGTCGGCGCTGAATCGGCGCTGGAGGAGTTCGGAGTAGCGCTCAAAGAGCGTGAGGAGGAGGCTGTTGAGGTGGCTGACGGAATAGCCGTATCCCTGTGATAGCGGAGTGTCAGTGAGTATGCGTTCCCGAGGTGGCGGGCGTAGACAGCGGCAGCGACCATCGAAACCCCTACGAGGGCGGACAGCTCACCTCCAGCGTCTGCACGAACGTGAGCACCTTGAACTTGGTCCCGAGGAATACCTCGGGGTCCTCGCAACCCCTCAAGCCCTCGTCGACAATGCGCACGACCCGCTCGCACATGCCGTCCCACAGGTCCTCGACGTCCTGCTCCGAACGGAATGAGTTGGTCGTGCGGAGGACGTGCGACTCGATGAGGAAAAAGCCGACGATCTCTTCGAGGAGGGCGGAGAGCGCCGAGAGGGAGTAAGGGGTGAGGGAGGCGGTCGACGAGAGAAGGAGACCCGCTTGTGCCTGGTGAAGAGGAGCGCGTCAGCTTGCTGAGGTTTAGGGGGGAGAGGGAGGAGGGGAGCCCACGCGTCGGTCGGCCTGGTAGCTGAGCTGGAGCTCCTCGCGCGCGTCGAGCGTGTCGTAAATGTGGATGCACGTGTACAGCGGCTTAAAGTCGATCTTGATGTTGTCGTTGTCGAGCACAGAGTCTGCCAACCGCCACGAGAGACACTGGTCAGTCGACCGGCCGGTGCTCGAGAGGAAAGGGGGAGAGGGAGCTAACGCACACTCGTGGCGCTCGCTGATGCCCAACTCGATTGGCCCGTTGATCTTGGCGAGCGCAAGCTGCACCTCCTTGCGCTTCCTCGCCGCCCAGCGCCTCCCGCGCTGCTCCATCGCGTCGAGAGCGCCCTTGCCCACCGCTCGGGACGCCTCTCTCGCTTCATACATCCACGCCTTGAGACTGCGCGTCACCGCGTCGCGGATCTGAGCACGCGACTCTGGGATGGACGACAACATCAGGTTGGCGAACGAGTAGTGGAGGACGGGCTTGAGGTGCGTCGTCTGCAGGTCTTCGATTTGCTGCGGTAAGAGGGCGGGTCAGGGGGCTAGGCGTGAGAAGCCGGCGGTGGGTAGAGGCGTACTCGCAGCGCGGAGAAGTACTTGGCGTTGTCGATGAGGTTCTGCACCTTGGTCGCGAGGTCGAGCACCCGCAAGCAGGCTTGCAGCGTGTCGATCGTCTCGTCAATGTTTTGTCCGACGCGACGCGCATCGAGAAGCGCCTTCTTCTGCAGAGGGTGAGCACACAGGGTCAGCTCGGAGACGTGCTTCGAAGAGAGCGAGAGAGGCGCGCCTTCTCTGCGACGCCGCCGCCGCTCTTCTGCACGTCGTCGTTTAGCTCGACAACGCGGTGCTTGAGCGAGACGGTCCCTTGGCGGACGCGCAAGAGCGCCGAGACCGAGCCGACAAAGTCCTGAGTGCGAGGCGAGGCAAGGGTTAGGGCTCGACCGACGAGGGAAGGACGAGGTGCGAACGGGCGAACCTGGTAGTTGCGTGCGCAGACGGCCTCGATCTCCTTCTCCTTTTCTGCGACGAATGCCGTAAGGGCGCGGAGGTAGGCATCCTGTTGCCTCGAGCGATGGATGTTGAGCCTGGAGTGTGCTCGGTTGTGGTGAGTGTGCGAGTTGAGCGAAGTGGGGGAGGGGGCGAGGAGGGAGACGCACAGGATCGGGGCAAGGGCCTCGATGTCGCCGGTCGAGGCTGACGAGAGGCTCGAGAAGAGAAAGAGCTGCTGGAGCTGCGACTGGATCTCTTCTTGCGAGAAGCGGATCCTCCTTTGGCGAGGAGTCGGCTGAGACGACGACATGGCCTCGACGGACAGTGTCGCGAGCCGAAGGGAGTCCGCGCGTGGCTCGGTGTTGTTTGGGCGGCTGACTCGGCTGATCTAGCGAAGGGCTTGGTGTATTCAGCAAGAGCGACGCGTGCGAGGGTGAGCTGGAGGGAGATGAAGGACGCGAGCGAGCCTTGTCTCTGCCCTCGACCCTCTCGCTTGCCAGGCTTGCTTGGTTGCAGGTACAACGCACTTGAACTACACCATGGAGTCGTTCCACGACGAAGACTTTAGCTCGTCGGTCGCGTGGGAGACGGGCGCTCCCACCCCACACGACCCCCCGCCCTCGTCAAACCCGCCCTCGTCCTCGGCACAGCCTCAGGCATACTCGGCCTACCCGCACGACGCGTCCCCTGGACCTGGAGGACCCGACCTCGGCAGGGCTGGCTTCGGCGGGGCAGGTGCCGACGCCGACGCTGGCACAGGCGCAGCATCCGCAGGACCAGGAGGAGCAGCACAAGGAGCGGGACAGGCGGTACACGACGTCCAGGTCCGTGACGGCAAGGTCGAGCTAGAGGGAACCAGCGACACATTCGTCTCGTACCTCGTCTGCGCCAAGGTGCGCCTCCTCTTCCCCTCTGCCTCCTGCATCCGCAATCTGCAGAGTAACAGCTGATGCTTGTCCCCGACGTCGTCAACGTGCAGACACAGCTCCCCAGCTTCAGCAGCAAGACGCCGTCGGCGCGACGCCGCTACCATGACTTTGTCTTTCTCCGCGACGCACTCGTCAAGGACTTTCCCGCCTGCGTCGTCCCGCCTCTGCCAGAGAAGCACCGCATGGGTACGCCATCGCGTCCGTCAGCTTGTACTCGCCGCTGCTGACAACCCCACGCGCACCTCAGAATACGTGATCGGCGATCGCTTCAGCCCCGAGTTCATCGAGCGGCGACGGGTCGAGTGGGTCCTTCTTACTCGTGACCTCGAGCCCCCGACAGCTTGCTGATTGCGCGCGCGCTCGGTTCACACAGTCTCGAGCGTTTCCTGCAGCGGATAGGGCGGCATCCCAAGCTGTCACGCACGTCGATCTACCAGGCCTTCCTCGAGTCGAGCGAATGGGCGAGTCTCGCTCTCCTGTCCGGGGCGAGGCGGTACTCTGTCTGCAGCTCACCTGACCTGACCTTGTCCCGCTGCGTAGAACGTCTACAAGCACAAGCACCACGCACGCGCAACATCGACGGACGAGTCGTCCTCTGGCGTGCTCGATTCGCTGTCCGACACGCTCCTCAACGCGTTCGCCAAGCTCAAGAAGCCCGATGAGCGGTTCGTCGTCATCCGACAGCACCTCGACTCGTTCGAGGAGGGCCTCACCTCGCTCGAAAGACTCGCCGGCCGGAGCCGGACCCGCATGAGCGACCTCAGCGGCGACTACGAGGACCTCGCCGTGTCGGTCCAGGGACTCGGCTACCTCGAGAGCGGCATCACCGAGCCCCTCATGAGGTTCGAGCGCGCCCTGGTCGACTTCGGCGCAGGCGTCAAGGACCACAGCGCGAGCGCGTCGGAAGGGTTCCTCGAACATGTGCACTCGCTCCTGGCCTACTCGCACGCGTTCAAGGGCGTCCTCAAGCTGCGCGACCAGAAGCAGCTCGACTTTGAGGAGCTGAGCGCCTACTTGTCCAACGTGGCGACCGAGCGGGACCGGCTCGCCGGCGGGTACGGGTACGGCATGGGCTTGTCGAGCTACTTCAAGGAGAAGGTCGAGAGCCTGAGGGGCGGCGAGACCGACATGAGTCGCGCGGCGAGGCTGCACCGCCTCGACACCAAGATCAAGGAGGTACGTCCTTCGCTCCTCGATTGCTGAGCGCCTGCTTCGGCGGCGCTCCTTCTGGGCGTTTCGTAGCCGAGCTGACCGCTCTCAATCTTCCACAGCTCCAAGAGGCAGTCCTCCACGCACAAGAGACGTCGTCGGCCTTCAACGACGAGGTCATGGCCGAGCACGCTACGTTCCGAGCCACCAAGCGCCACGAGATGAAGCTCCTCCTCGGCGCCTTTGCCGATGGCCAGATCCGCATGCACAAGCAGAGCATCACGGCGTGGGACAGGTGCGTCGCTGCAGATTGCAAATCAAGCTCGTGCGCGCTTGATGGCAGACTGACACGTGCCCTCGTGTCGCCCGTGCAGGACCATCCCGCCCCTGCAGCGCATCTACGTCGAGCAGTGACTCTTGCCCCATCCCACGCATCTTCTCTCTCTCTTGTCCGCTGTGTCACTCTTGCGCCCTGTAACGAATAGCGCCTCGCGTCTTTGTCTCGTGCACGGCCGGCGCGGTAAGGAAGCATTGCAAAGGAGAGACGGCGAGTCGTCGTCTCTCTCGCGACAAAGCTCTTCCGCCTCGCCGGTACAGTCGTTTGGCCCGGCTTCGAAAGCGGGACAGCGCGCCACGGGTTGCCCGCAGATTGACTTCGCGGCTGAGTCGCCCGAGCGGCGCCCCTCCTGAGGCCCTCTGCTCACTCCTCAACCTCTCTCTCCGCCGCACGTTGACCAGGGTCGTCTCCCAAGCGCACCCGATGAACCGTCACTTGAGCTACGACGGCGCACAGGGGACCCAGTTCCGCCCGCGGCAGTCTTCGTACCTCCGGATCTCCCCCACCACGGTTCTGCAGATGACGCTCTACCTCGAGCCCTCCCACGTCGACTGGATGAATGTGCGCTACCCAGTCTCCCTCTGGACACTCTTTTGGCTCCTGAAACGAGGGCCCGAGCCTGACGCGCGCGAGTCTGCCGCAGGACGCCGTGCTCGAGCGGATGCTCGTCGCGCTGAAGGACCGCATTCCGCTCAAGCTCAAGCAGGAGGATGCGGCGAACGGCAAGGGCTTAAAGGGGCCAAAGGAGCGCGTCCAGGTCGACGTCTTCCGCGGAGGTGCGCTCGCACCTACTGTGTGGCCTCGTTCGAGGCGGAGGGGGCGGTGCTGACCTGCCTGGTCCGCGCACTCCTGCAGCCGACTACCAGATGGCCTTCTTCTTCCGCAAGGCCAACGACAAGCACGTCGTCCTCCTCAAGGTGCGCCCCAGCATGCACCTCTCCCGGCCATTCGCCCCGCAAGCTGACCCCGTCTCGCCCTCGCAGGACAAGCACATCCACTTTGCCACTCGCTCGCCCTCGACGACGCGCGCTCCTTACGCAGCACGTACTTCCTCTGTCGCTCCTCCGTCCCGGCGGAAGCGCGCGCGCACAACTCCCGCCGCCAACGACGCGGTGCTCTCGTCCGACTCGGACAACGAGGGCTCGTCCTCGTCCGCTGCGCCCGCTCCCAAGCGCCGTGTCGGGGTTGCGTCGAGTGGTGCGCGCGACGAGGGGGGCGCGGAGGATGAGCTGGTGGTTGTCAAGCCGGAGCCGGAGGACGAGGGACTCCCGGCGGGCTGGGCGGACGACGCAGGCGGGGCGGAGGGGCTCGCGGATGTCAAGGAGGAGATCGACCAGGACGTCAAGCCGCAGGTCGAGGTCACATGTACGTCAACGCGGCTGCACTCTCTTCTGCTCTCGTCAGAGGATCGCTGACAACGGCTCTCCGCCGGTTCGCAGACAGCGGATACCGCATCTTTGGGCGCACCCTCATCGTCATGTGCGGCCCTGCTCCCTCTCACGCTTCTTCCCGTCACTTCGCTGACCTCGCCACGTTCCGGCGCACACCCGCAGTGTCGAGCCGTATCCGCCCCTCAACCCCGCCGACCTCGCGCGCCCTCGCCTCCTCAACACCGAAGTGCGCCAGCTGTCCGCCTCGGTCGCGCCCGAGTCGTACCGCCCCGCGCGCGGCTCGACCGCCCTGCGCGGCAGCTCGCTGAGCGTGACGCCGGGACCCGCGACCGGCGGGCCGAGCGGGGTCAAGGGCCCGCTCTTCCGCAGCGAGACGACGCCCGCGGAGAGTGTGCGCGGGTCTGTCGCGCCGCCCGAATTGGGTGGCGCAGAGGGAGAAGACGACGAGCAGATGCGCCGGCTGCGCGAGATGTCGATGATGCTTGCCAATGAGGGGGACGACGACGAGGAGTTGCCCTCGCTTGATGCGCTGGTGGAGCGCGCGCGGGGCAAGGGCAATGCCGAGGGTGCGGCACTCGAGGTGGATGCGGACGCGAACGAGGGAACGACGTAGCGGTCGGCCACTGTCGAGGGACCGCAGCGCTCTTGCTTGCTCTTCCTTCTCTCGAGAGAGGCCCAGGCGGACGCGTCTGAGACTCGTGCTCTCGCCATTCATATCGCTCGGATGGACCAAGCGCTCTTGCACGCCACTCTCTCCTCGCTAAGCTACATCCTCAAGCGTGCCTCCTCGTCTCCCTCTCCCCCGCCGCGGGCGCCTGCTCAGTAGCCCGGGTAGCCGATGGCAGGCGTGTACTGGTGCGGGTGGTGGTGGTGGGGATAGTGATGGTGCCTGCGACCGTAGTGACGGTGATGTTTGTAGCCGCTGTCGCACACCGCGTCCGGGTAGGGCATGGGCAAGGGGACAGGGAGAGGGACGACCTGGGGGATGCCGCCCGCGGCGCACCTCTTGTGCCTCTCCCTCTCGCGCCCGTGCCTCCACCCGGCGCCGTACCACCCCTCGCGCTCGACGTCGCGCTCCTCCTTGACGGCCGTGATGGCCGCGTCGTGGACGAGCTCGCGCTCCTCGCACGCGAGGACCCGGCGGCGGAGCTGGTTGAGGCGGAAGAGGATCCAGAGGAGGAGGAGGAGGAGGAGCAAGCCGCCGAAGACCGAGGGGAGGACGATGATGAGGGTGCGCGACCGGTCGGACAGGCCCTCGTCGAAGTAGTCGTTGCCCCACCTGTCGTCGCCCGCAGGTGGCCAGCCGTCCCAGCGTCCTACGCGCCGGACGACCGTGTCAGTACGCTGCAGGAGAAGTCGACGAAGCGAGCGGCGAGCGATGAGGCGAGAGAGCGCCGCGAGGGCACAAGACGTTTGGGAAGGCCGCGCGCGGCGAGGGGACAACGCACCGTCGGGGCCGTTCTGCGGAGCCATGGCGGGTTGCTCTGCAATGCTTGAGCGTCCGAGAAAGGTGTCTCCGGCGCTGCTCCGGCGGGATCTGCTGCGCCAGAACGCGCCGACTTCGAAAGTCAGCGCGGGGAGACGACGGGGAGCAGGAGGAGTGTGCGCACCAGAGCTCGAAGAGGAGGCTGGCAAACCTGTGTCGCGTCCGGACAATCGCGAAGAGCGAGCAAGGGTGAAGAGGGGGAGAGGAAGGAGCGAGAGAGGGTGCTCCGGCGTGAGCACGACGAGGGAGGGACATCTCTCCCGAGACTGTGCCTTCGGAGAGCGAACGCCGACTCCGACGGAAACACAGGCACTTTCGTTGCGTTTGCTCTAGCAGATAGAATGGATGATGGCGGGAGTGTAGGGATACCAAGACAAAAGCGAGAGGCGAAAGGAGAAAAGAGGGAGGAAGAGAGGAGAGGGGGCAGCAGGGGAGCTACTCGTCGTCAGTCTCGATCATGGACGCGTCGAGCGACAGGGCGTGCAGGAGCAGGTTGACGTTGCGCTGCAGGATCACCCGGCACGCTCGTCAGTCTCCGGCCCTGAACAAAGCGAGAGAGTGAGAGACAGGCAGACGCACAATCTTGAAGGCGGCCTTCTCGGGCGCGACAGCCTGAGCGCCCTTGGCCTTTGCGCCCTGCCTCGCGGCCCTGACGCCCTCGATGACCTTGTCCCTGACGCCCGTGACGAGGACCTGCTGCTGGTCCGGGTCGGCGCAGACGGCCACGGCCGCGAGGAAGCGCCACACGGGCTCGTCGTCAAAGTCGGCCTCGGGGCGGAGCGCGTCGAGCGACTGGTACTGGGCGATGCCGAAGGGCAGTGCGGCCGCGAGGCGCGTCGAGGGGAAGAGCGCGACGAGTTGCTGCTGCTGGAGGACGCCAAACAGGTGCGTGAACGTGCGGTGCCACTGCTCGAGTTCTGCGGGCTCGGGCGCGGGCGTCGCCTGCTTGAGCGACTCGGCGCGGGAGAGGAGGATGGTGAGGAAGGCGAGGCCCGGCTTGGAGCGCACGACGCGCACGAGGTCGTTGCGGTCCATCAAGAGGCCGAGCATGCCCGTCACCATGCGCAGCTGCGCCTGACCGACGACGGCCATGACGGGCGCGACGATCGAGTTGAGGAGCGCCTCGGTCTTTGCCTCGACGGCGACGCGGCGCGCGCGGCCCTCGGCCGACGTGGCCGTGTCGAGCTGGTCGAGGAGCGGCGCGTCGACGACGACGTCGAGCGTGTCGAACGTGGCGACGAGGAGCGTCAGGAGCGTGAGGGTCTGCTCGGCCGAGAGGTGGCGGATTGCGCGCGGGAGGATGCGCTTGCCCTTGGTCACGGCCAGGAGTGAGATGAACGGGTGCGGCGTGCTGCGAGAGTAGGGGGGCGGGCTCCGTGTCAGTGTCTGGCGCCACATTTCTGGGGAGAGTGACAGGGACGCACCAGGCGTCGAGCGGGTCCATGACGTGGAGGTTGTCCCACAGACGCGCAACAAGGTCGCGGTACTTGTCCTCGCTCTCGCGGACCGCCGCGCTCGCCTCGTCGCACCTCGCCGCCAGGTTGTCCTTGACGTTGCCCTCGACCGTCATCTGCTCGAGCTGCTGCCGGAGCTGCGCCTCCTGCCCGTGCAGCTGCGGCTGGATCCGCCGCAGCTGCTCCAGGTCGAGGACGCAGTCGTACACCTTCTCGATGATGGCGAGCGCGTCGCGGTGCGACAGCGGACCGGTGACGGCTGCCGGGGCACTGGCGGCGGCAGCGGCGGGCGACGACGCGGTGATGAGGCCCGCGCCGGCGAGGAGGCTCTGACCCGTCGAGACGCCGCCCTTGCGCTCCTCGTCGTGCTGCTTGTCGCCACCCTGCTTGCCGGCGCCATCTGCGCCGCCCGCAGAAGTCGGCACGGTCGAGCTGCTCGGCTTGACCTGGAGGAGCGGGCGGGGCGCAGCGCGCGTGCGCGTCGCGATCTTGCCGAGCGCGCCATCGAGGCTGAGGGTCGTCGGGCCGTGCGCGTTGCGCTTCTTGGCGCTGTCGACGAGGCGCTGCACGTTCTGCGCCATGCGGTTCATGGCGTTCTCGCGGCGGGTCGGGCGGCGGTTGTTGTTGTTGCCGCCGGGGCCGTTCGGGCCTTGGCCGGGCGGCGGGGGGCCGCCGGTACCCGGGGGCGGGGGCAGCTGGCCCTGCGCAGCCATGCGAGAGTGCTTGATGGCGGCCATGATGTGGAAGTAGAAGTCGTCGGCGTAGGGGTCGTCGGTGACGAGCTGCGAGACCTGGATGCGCGTGATGAAGTCCTTGTCCGAGTTCGACATGAGGTTGTTGTGCTTGGCCTACGGAGCACGCGTGCGGAGGCTCAGTCTCCTGTACACAAGCCAGAGGAAGAGAGAGGGTGAGGCGCACCATGCTCGCGATCTTGAGCGCCTTCTGCTTGCGCTTTGCCTCGAGGCGCTCATGCTCGACGATGCGCTCTTCAACCTTGCGAATGAGCTCCTCACCCGCCTTGCGCTTCTCGTCCTCGGCGTCCTTCTCTCCCTCGCCCGCTGTGCCCGCGGCCTGGTGCGCCTGCTGCAGCAGCGCCTGGAGCTGCGCGCCCGTCAGGCTCGGGTGCTGCGCGTTCTGGTGCAGCGTCACGAGCTGCAGCTGCTGCTCGACCTGGGCGAGCGTGCCGGGCTGGGCGGCGGCCATGGCGGCGGCGGCGGCCTGCGACGGCAGGGGCGGGAAGAGGGTCGCGAGCGGGTTGGCCATCGCGGGGGCGGCGGGGACGACGCCGCCGCCGGGGATGGCGGGGGCGACGGCACCGAGAGGGGGAAAGGCCGGGCCGGGCGTGCCGGGCCCAGGAGGCGGGACGGGGAGGCCTGCCTGCTGAGCCTGCTGTTGCTGCTGCTGGGGCTGGCCGGCGAGCGGCTGCTGAGGCTGCTGCTGCGGGGCCATGGCGGGGCTACCCTGCGCGAGGGGCGGCTGCCCGCCCAGCGAGCCGGGACGCACGCCCGCGGCGCCCGGGTGACCAGGGGCGAAGGTGCCCGGGGGCGGGCCAAACGGCGGCATGTGCGGCGGGAAGCGACCCTGGGCCATGACCTGCGCGATGAACTGGGCCTGCATCTGAGGCGGGAGCGCCTGGATCTGCGGTGGAAGGGGCGGGAAGCCTGGGGGCAGGAAGCCCGGCGGCAGCGGGGGGAAGGGGCCGCCCTGCTGCTGCTGCATGCCCGGCGGGAGCATGGCACCCGGCTGAGGCGACATGCCGGGCGGTAGCTGCTGCTGCTGCTGCTGTGGCTGCTGCTGGGGAGGCTGCTGCGGCTGCTGCTGCTTGCGGAGCAGGTCTGCCTCGACCTCCTCGACCGTCATGGGGCGACCGGCGGGCGGGGCCGCCTGGCGAGCGGCCGCAGCGGCGCGCATCTCTGCCTCGACCTCATCGAGGGTCTTGAACTGCCTCGCGGGCGGCGGAGCAGCAGCTGGGCCCTGCGGGAGGGCGACCGGGGTCGCGCGGGCGAGGAGCGGGTCGTCGTTGAGGCTGGTCCACGCCGAGAGGGAGCGGCCGCCTTGAGCCGGTGCGGCCTTGGCGGCGGTGTTGCTCGAGCCCGAGCCCGAGAGGAGCGGGTCTGCGCCCCACTCGGTGCCGAGTGGCTCGAGGTGCCTGCCGCCCTGGGGCTGCCCCTGGTTGAGGCCTGCCGAGTGGGCGGCGTCGGTGCCGAGGAAGCGCGAGGTGGACCCGGCAAAGTCAAAGTCGCGGCCTGTGTGGGGTGAGTGTGCAGGTTTGTTCGAGGCACCAAAGGGGACAGGGGAACGGGGGGCAAGGGAGGGGGGAGTGAGATGAGATCGTCAGGCGAAGAGGGGGAGGGGAGGGAGACGACGGACCTGGGGGTTGGGACGACGGCCCGTCTGCCAAGTCGTCGGCACCAAAGGTCTCGTCGTTGAGTTCGTTGAGGCCCTCGTCGAGCAAGTGGGCGAGGTCGGCTTCGGATGCGCCGAGGAGCTGAGACTCGTCGAGGGCGTCGAACGAGTAGACGGCGAGGTCCTCTTGGAGGGCGTCGCCGTAGAGGTCGGCCATGCGAGCTCTCGGGAGGGGACTGTGAGCTGGCAGTGTCGACGGGGTGACGCAGGACACAGAGAGCGAGCGACGTCTCTCGCTTGAGCCTGACCCGTCGACCGGGACCCACCATCGCCGCCCGCCTGTGACCGTCTCGAGTGCAGCCAGTACCTACACAGAGAGCTCTCGACACGCGCCAGCTCCCCCCGCAGTGGCCACCATGCCTGCCCCTGCAGTGGCAGCGGTGCTCGTCGCCTTGCTCCTCCCGCTCTCGGCCCTCGCTGCCCCCGCCCCACCGGCCGGCCCCTCCCACTCCCACCCCGTGTGCGAGTACGAGCCCTACGTCGCATTCCCGCACCCAGAGCCACGCAGGGGCCGCGCCTTCCTCCCCGCGTCCCCAGACACCCAGGTCCACCCCCTCCTCGCCGACATCCGCCTCCCCGACAACCCGACCAACCCGGCCCCGAGGCCTGCCTTGGCCTACGACCGCCACCCGCTCTACACCCCGGGCAGGCACGCCAACTTCTCGACGACCGAGTTCAGGTTCAACCCGGGCAGGCTCGACAAGCGCGACGTCGTCTCGTCCGTCGACGTCCCCTTCCCGCCCTCGGCATGTGCGTCCCCTCGTGCCCCTCTTCCACGTCCGAGCATGCGCTGACTGAGAGCGGCCTCTGTGCGCTGCGCCCCCGCGCGCCTCACCAGGGATGGACATCAACGACATGGGCACTATCGCCCAACTCGCCCAGGCCGCTGTCGCACGCATGCAGACCTGGTACGAGGACGGCGTCTTCGAGTGCGTCTCCTTCCTTCCGGTGCGATGCGCTCTCTCTGCGGGCGCTCCCGAGCTCGACGCCTTCGAGCAGGAGCCTTGCCTCTCACCCCGGCGCCAAGGCCTTCCCAAGTCTCGGCTCGCGCTCGCCCCTGCATCCCGGGGCGCTCGCTCTCCTCAAAGCTGACCCTGCTCGTGCGGGACTGTGCCGCAGATGGACGGGCTGGTGGCAGACGCCCGTGCTCGGGATTGCGTACACCAACCTCGACCTCGCGCTTGGCAACCGCGGTGAGTCACTGCCGCCGCCTCCCCCTGGCTGCCAACACCGGCGCCCGTATAGTTTTGCGCATCCTGACCGAAGAGAGCGGCGCAAACTGACGCTGCGTGTCTCCCTGCAGTCAACGAGCTCCTGATCCGGGACCTCCTCGTCAAGAACGACGACCTCGGGTGGATGATTGACAAGTACATCGACGACCAGAGTGCGCCCTCTCTCTCTCTCTCTCTCTCTGTGCCACTCGCTCAGCCCCGACTGACCCGGCCACCCGCGCACAGGCTGGTGGGCCATGTACGCCCTCCGCGCGCACCAGGCCTACCCCAACTCGACCTGGCTCGAGATGGTCGAGACGATCAACAACAACAACACGCTGTACTGGGACGACACGTGCGGCGGAGGCGTCCTGTGGCTCACGTACCGCCCCTTGATCAAGAACACGATCACGAACGGGTACGCACTGACCCTCGTACCTTCGGACGAGGGAGCCCCGTCACTGACTCCGTCCTCCTCCTGGCCCACGCAGACTCTACTTCAGCATCCTGACGCGGCTGTACCGCTTCACGGGCAACGAGACGCACTTTGACTTCGCCATGAACACGCTCAACTGGTGGCTCTCGTGGGCGTTCGACGCCGACAACGGCCGCGTGTACGACACGCTCACGGCCTCGTACGCGGGCGAGTCGCGCGACCAGTGCGTCCGCTCGGGAGAGCAGACGTGGACGTACAACTCTGGCGCGTTCCTGTTTGGCTTGGCCGACTTGTGGTACGCGACGGGCGACGAGCGCGTGCTCGACCTCGGGCGGAGCATCGCGTACGCGGCCATGAGGGACTATGTGCCCGATGCGGCGACGGGGGTGCTCGTCGAGGCGTGCGAGGACGACCCGCCGCCGGAGGAGGGCAAGCCGCCCGCTTGTCAGCAGGACGAGACGATCGTGCGTGCCCCCTTCCTCTCCGCCCTCTTCTGCCTCTCTCTCTCTCTCTCTTGTCCAGACTTTTGGGTGAACCGAGTGCTCATCCCAGCATCACGCACGCGCGCACGCAGTTCAAGGGCATCCTCATGCTCGGCATGGCAGAGCTCTACCTCGCCCGGCCCGACCCCAACATCTACAACTTTGTCAACACGCAGCTCCTCAGCAACGTCTACAACAACGTTGACGACTCGTGGCTGTTTGGCATGTGGTGGGGCGGACCGGTGCGTCCTCTTTCTCCTCTCTCCCTCCGCTCCCATGGTCCCCTCGAGCTCTGCCCGGTCCTCCCCATGCTGTTCGCAATCACGACGAACCTTGCCCTGACCCCAGCCCTTTCCCCGCGGCGGCACCAACAGTGGAACGAGACCACGGCGGGCCCCAAAACCCAACTCAACGCCATCTGCCTCATCTCGGCCGCGGCCACCATCAACGCCGACTACCTCTCGCGCGCGGGCCAGTCGGTCGCGGTCGGGAGCGCGACGGACCAGATCGCCGTCCCGGAGAGCACGGCAAAGGGCGAGGCGGGCAGCACGGACCGGTCCGTGACGAGTCGGGCGGCGCGCGCGGGGTGGCCGGGCAAGGCGGTGCTGGCGGCCGTCATGGGCGCGGGTGGGGCCGTCCTGTGGGCCTGAGTGGCCTGGAGGGGGGCGTCGCAGCGTGCGCGGCGAAAGACACTTTGGGCCGAAGGACGACTACTGTAGAAATACTGCTTCGGCTTGCCTTGTTGACCTGATCTTACTTTAGTCCTGTTCCGCTGTTGTCTGCAAGGCTTCGGGCGGCCTGTGCACGGACGATCTGTGGCTCGAGCCCCTTCTTACTCGTGCGTGTGGGCCGGCCGCGCGCCCCCCCCCCCCCTCTCTCCCCGGCGTCTCTCTCCCCGTGTCCTCTATCTCCCTCCTCCCTCTCTCCCTCGCTACCTCTTCACTTTTGCGCGAGCCGTTCTGGACCACGATGAGCAGCAGCAACAGCACTACCGCCGAGCGTTGCTCATTTCTCGCGCGCCTCTCCAATGAGCTCCTGCTCGACATCATTGAACGAACCCTCGCCGAGCAGAGTGCCCAGGAGCGGCGCGCGGCCTCGGGTTCGATACCTCCAGCTTGATTACCCCTTCCCTAGGCCGCGGGACATGGGAGACCTCGGGGCCTTCCCGCACCTTCGCCTCTTCCTCCTTCCTGACGACGACAAGAACCCCTTCTGGCGATTCGGAATCGAGCTGCTCAAGCCCACGTCCAAGACGCGCAACATCGAGTTCAAACCGTGCGATCCGTCCGCGCCCCTCGACGGGCTCGCGGTGCCCGAATTCACGGCGTACCTCCGCGACCTCGACTCGCGCGCGGCGGAGCAGGGGCCTGAAAGGGAGGGGTGCTCGGCTTGAAGGGCCGTGGCGTTGCGCTTGACGAGCTCGGTAGGGAGAACCGGAGTATGCCGCGGGCGCAACGAGGCCGAGGAGCATCTGTGAGCAAAGGACGCGCCCTTCCGACTGCGAGAGAGGGAGGGAGGGAAGTGCGCGCACCTCTACGACCGGGTTTTTGACCTTGGCCTCGGCCACCGTCCGGCTCATTGAGGACGCGTTGAAGGTCAGTCGCGCCGTTGTCCGAGGAGCATGCCATGTGAGCCGCCCGGAAGGGACCTGCCCGCTCGAGCCTCGCCCCCTCACCCGAGGTCGGGCAGAGGAACTGGACGAGTCACCTGGTCGCCTCTTCAGCTTGAGAGAGAGTTCACTCGACATGCACGAGCGTCGAGACTGGTGAGCGAGCCCGACCACGAGCCGAGTTGCGTCTGGGTCGCCGCGGTCGCAGCTTCCTCTGCCTTCTTCCCTTCACTCACTCTGCGCCACCTTGGGCTGCTTCCGCTTCTGTGCCGTTCTCGCTCATTCTGAACACTCTCCAGGCAGCCACACGCCTGCGCCGCACCGCCGCTGTCCCTCCCCGCTGCGCTCGCTCGTTCAGGACCGGCTCGTCTGGCGAGGCCTCGTGGCGCAACACGGGGGGCGTTGCGGAGCAGCGAGACGGGCTTCGGGGAGCGGAGAGAGCTGAAGGATGGGCAGGGAGCCACCTAGACAGCGATCAAGCCCAGCTTGCCCAGCCAGGACCGCGAGAGGCGGTCGAGCCTGCGGAGGTGCGGTCGCTTTCTCTCACAGGACGAGCTCGAGGAGGATTGGCTGCCTCTGAGCCAGGCCTTCAGAAACCTCCCAACCTGGTGAACGTGCGTGATGGGAGGTTCAGGACGGCTGCGCTCATGTGTGCGACGGCTCGGCTCGTCGAGGTCCTCAGGAGGGAGGGATTGTGCGTCGTGCACCCTCTTCGGGACGACTCTGCTTCGTCGCTTCGCTTCAGAAGACGGCTCTGTGCTCCTGCGCACTCTCTCTGGAGCTTAGGGACGCGCCGGGGCCGAGAGGGTGGGACCGACCTGGGCTGTTCCTCGGGCGCGCGCTCGCAGCTCGCGGCTTGCGCTCTCGCAACTCGCGCCCACCCCTTCTCCCATGTCCTGCTCGCTTGACAGGGGGCTCAAGGCGTCGATCCTGCTCGTAAACCGCCTTCAGCGCCACCAACACTCGCCACGACGTCGTCGTCGTCACGCCAGCTTCGCTCAACTCCCCCGCTCGCCCGCTTCATCAGTTCGACCCCGCCCCACCTCAACGACCTCCAGCAAGAGTGCGCGCAGCTTCTTATTCCCCCAAGTGGTGGGTTTCTTCGCGCCCTGCGTCCTCCAAACCCGCCTGAGCACCCCATGGCACGCTCGCCACGCCCCCGCATTCCGCCCACCCAACGCGACCCTCCTCGGGGGTCGACCTCGAGGAGCCCTGCGGTGCCGTGCTGCTCCGGGGCGCCGTGCTGAGGCAGGAAAAGGGCACTTGCGCGCCAGAGTGAAGGGAAGGGAGGGCCGTCAGCAGCCCCCGTCGAGCGCGGCAGGTGTCTCGCGGGTTTCTCTGTGGTCCACCAGGGCGAGATGGTTCGCCGCGAAAGAGGCGAGAGGGCCGCTCGTCCGTTGACTGCGTGGCGAGGGTCGGCCGCGACGCTGGACGACGTCGCTCGGGCTCTGTTTCTCGTTCAGCCCTGCTGTTGCTACCCGAGAACATCCACGACACGGTCGCACGCCGAGACGGACGCGACGCTGACGGGGTCACACACGAGCGGAATGCGTCGAGGTGATGGGCTCGGGGACAGAGGGGCGCTCGCTCGTCGCCCTCGCCCTCCTGCGGGTCCGCCAGACTGCCCAGTCGTGTGACCCGACCTGTGCTACAGGCTGAACTGGTCATCAGGCCCTACGATGGAGGGACACGGATTGAGGACGCGGAAAGCTCGCGGTCCCCGACTTCGCGCCGTGCCCAGGCGCGCTCGCTCGCCTCTTGCTTCTGCACTCCACTCTCCCGTCAACGCATTCACTCCTCTCGGCAGAGCCTTCCGGGAAGTAGGGCTGGACGGCGCGATTGGTCTTTCCCGGGTGATCCGTTCCAAGTCTCCCGGCGGGGTGACGAAGCCGTCATGCTCTCATTCCGCGCGGGCTGGCCAAAGGTGCGCCAGTCCGCGACTGCACTCTCTTGCGCGCTCTCTCTCTCTCTCTCCCTCTCTCTCTTACCATTCACTCCCTCCATCCCGTGCGACGCTCCAGCATTGGCACGCTCCGAGCCGAAGCCTCCCTCCGAGCCTCACTGTCATCGCGCCTTCACTCCGTCCCTCACCTCTCCCCTCGCGCGCACATGGTCCCGCCTTCACTCGTTTCGCGACCTGCTCGGTCGTCCCAGCCGCACTCTGTGGGACTACACGTTATCGCGAGCGCCCTGATAGAGCGCCTGCAGCGCGGGGTCGAGTCGGTGCGCCGTCTCCTCGTTCCTTTTGCCCGGTCAGGACTGACTCGTCGCCCACGTCTCGCTTTCAGGCCAGCTCACCGGCCAGCATCTTCCTGGCTACCCCCGCCTTCACTGTCCAGTCTCGCCTCGCCTCGGAACCCACTCCCTCGCCGACCCTCAGTCGCTCCCTTTCCTCGCCGGCCTGGCTCGACCAGGGCAAGGCCGCCCTCGTCTCGCCCGCCCTCTCAATCATTATCCCGGAACCGAGCATCGAGGTCCCCAAGGAGATGCCGCTGCGCAGCACGGCGGGCCGAGCGCAAGACGAGGACCTCGACGAGTGGAAGGTCCGTAGCGCCGGCACGCGACGGTCGAGCGCCTCGTCTTCGGTCCTTCTGTCGGTCGCTACCCTCTCGTCCCTTTCGCCCCCTTCATCCCCGTCGTCCCACGCACCGATGGCCGTGAGCAACGGCGCCTTCCATCGGCCGCCAACCGCATCGGGCGCGGGACTCGTCAAGGAGGCGGCCCTCCAGCACTGGCTGCGGGAGGCGCGCTCGAGCATGAGCATGCGCCGCTCGGAAGTTCTACCAGCAATCATGTACGGCTACCAGGTCATCTCGGCCGACGAAGCCGCCGAGCTGCGCCGCGAGCAAGAACGCGCCGCGCGCCGACCCCCGCGGCGTCACTACGGGCACGGCGCCGCCCCAGCCCGGCTCGAGGAGACGCAGTTCGACGTCGAGGAGCGCTCATGGGACGAGATGGTGGAGGCGATGGACGAGTACTACGCGCGAGGAGGACGCCCGTACTCGGCGGCGAAGGTCGAACGCGCGCGCCGTCGCCGCGCGCTGCTTTCCTACACCTCGTTGTCGCACGGCCTCAACGAGGCGACGAGCGTGCATCGTGGCCGCCACTGTCATCGTCGCAGGGGTGCTCGCGCGACCGGGCGCCCACCTGCAGTCGCGCCATTCGAGGACTGGGACGACCTCCTGAGCGAGAGCTCGGACGACGACAGCGACGTCGGCGACACGGCCGCGTCCGAGTCGTCGTCCCAGGACTCGACGCCTGAGCTGGAAGACCGCTTCTGGCCTTACAAGGATTTCAGTGTGTGGTGAGGAGGGTGAGGAGTCGATGCATCCGCGGTGGTCTCCCTCCCCTTCCCTGTCGTCCCGTCTCACCCGTTCATAGCTCATTCTGTTGTCTAGTGCCCAGTATCTCACGGTGAATTTGTCTGCATTGGAGCCTGTCCTTCCTCCCGCTCAACTCGCCGAGGGACGGCTCGACCTTCGCAACTCAACTTCAAGCTGCGAGGGAGGGGCAAGCAAAGTCGGTCTTCCGCCTCGCTCGCTGCCTTTGGCAAGTGTCTCGTTACAGCTCGCATATCGGGAAAACGACGCACCTCGCTTGGCTGCAAGGCGAGGTTGATCGTCGACCGCGGCGCCGGCTCGCGGCGGCGCTCTGGCCAAGTGACAGGAATCGGGCGCGCGAGCTCCCACACAACCATCCCCTCCATCTCGCTCGGAGCGACTGGCGAGACAAGCACTTGGCATGCTGCGACTCAGAACTTCGCCGCTGGCTCGGCTCGCACGCACCACAACGCAGCGATCCAGCTGGGCCTTGATCTCCCGATCCGCCTCGACGGCACCATCGTCGTCGACAGAGGCTGGGCTGGAGGTTGCGGACCCGCTCTTGCTCTACTACAGCCTCGGTACGACCTGCCTGTACCCTGCACGTCTCGGATCAAAGCGCGGCAAGCTGACGTTCATCCCCTCCAACCCCCACCGACCTCGCCGAACTGCTCGCATTTGCCCCCATCCGCTCTTCGCCTCTTGAACAGTGGCCCAAGGCAAAGTCAAGAAGGACGAGGAACAGCTGAGGGCACTCGTGCAGGTCCGTGAGCTGTATTTGAGGATGAAGCTGCACCGCCTCATTGCAACTGGCCGGGTCGACGAGCTGACGGTGCCGAGCCCGCCTTGTCCTCGTCGCAGCTGCGCAAGCTCCACGCCGAGCTCATCGACTACCAGCCTCCCGTCCACCTCCTCACCCTCCTCGAGTCGATTCGCGGCATCACTTCCCCTCCCTCGTCGTCGACTTCGGCCGTCACAACCACCTCTTCCCTCCCAGCATGGCCATTCAAGCGCTCTCCTCTCTCCAGCCTCGGAATGGGCCTCTCTTCCGAAGAGGAGGCCGACCGGCGCTCTTTGTCGCTCCTGAGCGAGAAGCAGAAGACGACTGAGCTCGTCAAGGTGCTCAAGGCGCACGAGGGGCTCGAGGAGCTCGACACGCCCAAAGGGTTTTTGCTGACGGGCCCGCCTGGCACGGGCAAGAGGTAGGCGCCGTTCTGGAAAAGTCTTGCAGCTCACTTGGCTGACGCTCCCTCCTCGACCCCGCGGCAGCCTCCTCATGGACCTCTTCTTCCAGAGTCTGCCGGTTCCGCACAAGGTCCGGTATCACTACCATGCCTTCCTGTTGTCCCTCTACCAGGCCGTGAGTCTCGAATCTTCTGCGCTGTCTCCCGCTTTGTACGGTCGCTGACTGGGCTGCCCCACGCAGATCCACCGTGCACTAGAGCGGCAACGGCTGGAGAACGAGGCAGAAGAGCGAGCAGCGAACGAGCGGTACGAGCGCGGAGACAAGGGCGGGTACCCGTGGAGCCGGCGAGAGGAGATGAAGGCGCGCGCGATCAGTCAGGGTTGGCAGACCGTCTTCGCAGGTAAGTCAAAGCTCTCCTTACCGCGGCTAAACAATGACTCAGTCCGCTGATTCGCCGTGAGAAGGCGGCCGCTCCGCGCACGACCCGGCGCTCAACACGCGCGAGTTTGTGCTCGCGCAGGTCGCCCTCGACTTGATCAAGACGCAGGGTTGGCTCCTCGCCTTTGACGAGGTGCAGCTCGTCGACATCGCCGGCGCAGGACTGGTCAGCCGCGTGATGAGCTGGTACTGGCGTCTTGGCGGTGTCGTCGTTGGCACCTCGAACCGCGTCCCCGAAGGTACGCCCTCGATCTGCCGGGCCTCCTGCAAGCCCTCGGTGCTGACTGAGCCTCCGCTGCCGCAGACCTCTACAAGCAAGGCATCCAGCGAGCCACCCTCTCTCCCTTCCTCGGCGCCCTAGCTGTCCGGTCGCCCGTCATCAACCTCTCTTCGCCGACCGACTACCGCCTCATCGCCCGCTCTCAGATCTCGCTCACGCCCGAGACGGACGCCGCATCACCAGGCGACTTCGGCTCGCCCGAGGCCTGGAAGCGCTGGGGGACGCGCTCGCGCGGCTGGTTCGTCAAGGGCAAGGACGACGCAGCGTGGGCTGAGGCGCAGCGGTGGGTGCTCGGTGACGCCAAGGGCGAGGAGAAGGTGCTGAGCGTGTACGGACGCAAGGTGAAGGTGCCGTGGGCCGCGGGAGGTGTCGCGCGCTTCTCGTTCAAGGAGCTGTGCGAGAAGCCGCTCGGCCCGGCCGACTACATCACGCTCGGCAGCGAGTTCGTGCGTACTTGCCCTTCTCATCGATCTCTTCGCGCCGGGTGCTAATGTTGCAAGCGCTCACAGCACACCATTGTCCTCGACGACGTCCCCATCCTCCCGCTCAACGCCAAGAATGAGGCGCGGCGGCTCATTACGCTCCTCGACGCTCTCTGTGAGCCCATTCCCCGATTCTCATGTTACACATCCACTCACTCTCGCAACGTGCGCAGACGAGACCAAGACCCGCCTCCTCGCATTCGCCGCTGCCCCGATCGACTCGCTCTTCTTCCCCGACGCCGTCACGCCCGAAGCACCTCCGCCTGCCTCTGAGGCTGTCCTCGACGACCTCCCCACCTCGTTCAGCGAGCCTTCTGGCTCGCGCGCGCCCGGTGACTCTGGCCCCGTTCACGTCCTCGACAACTCGACCTTCTCGCTCCCGCTCAACAACTCGCTCAAGAGCACTGCACCATCGCGCTACGACGCACAGGACGCAGCGGGCGAGGTGACCGACTCGCTGGTCGAGGAGATGCTCGGAGATGTCCAGCAGGACCTTGACGCGCCGTACCGCCCCAACATCTCTGCGTACGACGAGAGCGCCAACGTCGCGGCGTACGAGCGGGATGCGGCGCGCAAGATCGAGCTGGAGGCGGTCGAGGAGCAGTTGGACCGTCAACTGCGACGCCGGAGGGAGCAGGAGGCGCGCCTGCCGATCCACCCAAGTGCGGCGACACCGAGCTTCCAGAACCTCTCGATCTTCACCGGTGCGTCCTCTCGTGCTCGCGCTCCTTGCTCGACTGCTCATGAACTGGCACGCAGGCGAGGATGAACGCTTCTCATTCAAGCGCGCCGTCTCGCGCGTCCACGAGATGTCGTCGGCCGAGTACCTCGTCACGGCAGAGCACACACCCATGCCCTCGCATGTTCGCTCCTGGGAGACGCCCTTCACTCCGCCCAGCGCCGTCGCTGCCGCCGCAGCCGCAGCCGCCCCAGCGCGACACGCGGTGGGCGACAAGGCTCCGCTCGGCGATGAGCGCCTCAGCGGCGTGCTCGACCCGGCCGACCTGCGTGCAAAGTGGCCCGAAGGCACGCCGCGCGAAGGCAGGGAGGTCGATGTGCGCGGCGCGAAGCCGGTGCTGAGGGAGGAGCACGTTTGGGGCGTGAGGGAGGACTGGGGGCCAAAGGCAGGCGCGTGGGGCAAAGGCGCGAAGGCTTACGAAAAGGACAACAAGCCGGAGTAGAGGGTCTTGGCCTTCTGCAGTGCACCGTATGGGCGCAGGAGGTGGAAGGGTGGTCAAGAGGGGGCTCGAGCCGAGGGCGCCTGCTGGTCTCCTGTCTCTGAGGAGGCGCATGCGCGCGTGCGTGCGTCCGTCCGGACTCTCCGCGGACCGTTCCGTCTGCGTCGCCCGTCTCCTGTCTACTCTTCTGCTTCAACGCTTTACTCGCTCGCTCTCCTGTGCTGCTCAGATGGGGAGGAGGAGCCGACACCACGACTCGAGCGACTCGCCGTCTTCGAGCGATCGCTCCACCGACGACAGCGCGCCGTCGACGGACAGCTACCCCAGCTCGGACGAGAAGCCTCGGCGACACTCTCACTCTGGTTCGAAGCATCACAAACGAAGCCGGGGGGACAGCGACGCGGACGGCGACGACGACTCTACGAGCGATTCAAGCGAGGACGACGATGACGACGACGACGACGACGACGTCCATCGGCGGACGCATCACCGTGGAGGAGGGAGGCGGCATAGGAGCGACAGCAGCGACGAGGAGGCGCTCATTGCGGTGCGTCCATCCGCCTCTCCTTGTCTGCTGTGCTCACACGCCATGGCTGATCCCAGACCGACGACCTCTTCCCAGGCGCGACACCGACGGAATCGACGACGACGACGACACACGGCAGCCGTGCAGCCTCACAGCGGCGGTAGCAGCAACACGCTCGTCATCGGCTGCGCTGTCTTCGTCCTGCTGCTCGGGCTCGGCGGCGGCGCCTACTGGTGGTTCAACCGCGCCTCGTCCGGATCGACACCGTCCTCGGGTGGGTCGTCCGGCGGCTCAACAGGTGGTGCAGTAGGCGGTGCAGCTGGAGGCGCTGGGGGATCTGGGACGGGCGGGACACCGGGGTCGAGTGCTGGCGCGTCGGGCGGAGCAGGCGGAAGTGCCTCGAAGACCTCATCGGCGGGTGCCGCCGGCGGGAGTTCCGCAACTGGGAGCAAGACCGGGGGAGGTGGGACGAGCGCGACGGCGGCTCCAAGCGGGTCGACCTCGGGTAATTCGACGGCCGGAGGCGGGAGCACCGGCGGTGGAAGTGGGAAGGTCGCTGTGCGCTTCTCTCTTCGCTCTTCTCCCTCGCTCCGTCTCTTTGTGGCGCCACTGAACCAGTCTGACCCTCTATTGCCGTCGCAGGCGTTCTGGGAGAACTGGGGTGCGTGATCATTGCGCACCAAAGCCACTCGCTTTCCTCGCTGACCTGCCCGCCTTGTTCTCCCGGCCTTCACCCTGCTCCTTCCCTCGACGACTTTCAGCTGGTCTCTCCGTCGCTGACACCGACTTCTCGGGCTACGACTACTGCTTTTGGTGGGCCGTCCCCTTCCCTTTTTGGCGGACACCGCTCACGCCGGAAAACAAAGGTTCTGCGCCGTGCCTGGTACAGCTGCCGAGAAGGGCAAGCTCACGATGGGCGAGTCGACCGAGGGAGTCGCCAAAGAGTGGATCGCAGCGGCGCAAGCTGCGGGCTGCAAGGCGGTGAGCCCGCGTCTCTCGTCTCCCCCGACGTCTGCAGCCGCTGACCCCCCTGTCGCGTGCAGATGCTCTCGGTTCGTTTCAACGGCTGCCGCCCTCGGTGGGTCATGCGCTGACTCGGACGCGCGCAGGTCGGCGGCTGGTCCGGCAGCAACACGTTTACTGGCCTCGTCGCGACCGACACGGCTCGAGCAGACTTCGTCTCGACGCTCGACACCGCGCTCAACGACTACGGCTTTGACGGGCTCGATCTGGATTGGGAGTATCCAGGAAAGGCCGGAGCGACAAACGATGTAAGTCCCGCTCGTCCCATCCCTGCCGCAGGGAGCACGCGACTGACTGTGCCTCGCTCCGCCAGTTTGACGTCGCCAACGACCTCAACAACTACCTCGACTTCTTCAAGTCTCTGCGCGAGAAGATCGGCAACGACAAGCTCATCTCGTCAGACACGTCGTCTGGCCCGTGGGTCGGCGCAGACGGGAAGCCATCGTCGGACCTGAGCGGGGTGGGCCGCTTCCTCTGCCCGCCTTCTCCGAAAGCGTGTCTTACTTTGCGCTCGCGCACGCAGTTTGGCGACGTGCTCGACTTCATAACCATCATGGTGCGCACGATCTGTGGCGACGGCGCAGGCGGAAGGCTGACCCATTTGCGACTCGGCAGACGTACGACGCCGTGACTTATTCCTCGACCGCCACCGGTCCCAACTTTGTAAGTTTGCGCACTCGCACTGCTCTTCTCAAGCGCTGACGAGCTCGCACGTCAGGCATTCGACTCGTCCTGCGCCCCGTCGACGCAGCAGTTCAGCTTTGCCGCGTCCGTCCAGAGCTGGACTGACGCCAAGTTCCCTGCCAGCAAGGTGGGCTCTAGACTTTCCCCCCTCGACGTCTGGACAGGCTGCAACATTGCTATGCACGCCTCGCGACGGCCGCTGACCGTGATCGCCCGCCCGTCTCACCCTCGCGTCGACAAAACCTCCGATCGCCCACGTCCTTCGCAGATCATGCTCGGCCTCGCATCCTACGGCTATGCCTGGAAGGTGCGCTCTTCTCCACGGCGCAAGCTGAGCAGCGTCTGCGACAGTCTTGAGTGGCTGACCGAGCCCCGCCTGTCTCCCAGGTCGCCGAGTTCAAAGACGGCGGCGGCGTCGAAGGCGCCACCTCAGGGATCTACCAGACGGCGACGGGGACTCTGAGTGCGGCAGACGGGTCAAAGTCGTACGACAAGATCATGTCCGACGTGCGTCGGCCTTCGCTTCCTCTCTCCGCGTCCCAGACGCGCGCTGACCTTGCGAGCGACCAGTTCAAGAAGGACATGGACTACACCTTCGACGACTGCAGCAAGACGCCCTTTTTGTACTCTTCGTCGTCACAGATGCTCATCACCTGTGCGACCTCTCGCTCTGCTGCGACCGTCGTCAGCGCTGACCCCCGTGCGTCGCGCAGACGACGACCCCGACTCGTTCGCGATCAAGGGCGCCGTGGCAGGCAATGGCCTCATGGGCTGCAGCCTTTACGCTGCATTGACCCAGAACAAAGACGGCACGCTGAGAGATGCGGCCAAGAAGGTGTGCTAGACGGAGGAAGGGCGAGCGGGCGGCCGCAGGGGCTGCAGACACTCGAGACTGGGCGCAACGTGTATCTCTATCGGCTCCGGCGCTCTGTCGTTCTTCGCTGAACAGCCCGAGAGCTCAGCGGACGGGGACGAGCGGAGTCAACTCAAGACTGTCGTGCGACTTGAGTCGCACGACCTCACGTGGCAGAGGGCTCGCGGCGGCGGACCATTCTAGTGCAGTGTCTACGCGTATTGAGATGAGCCTCAGTAGCTCAGGTCGTAAAGCATCGCCAGGAAGCGGGCCTGGAAAAGCCGCGACACCTCGCGCACGTGCCCCTCCCCGCACCCGAGGACCCGCGTCGGTGGCCCGGTTCGCCCCTTTCCCTCCTTCCCCTCACTCGCCTTCGAGCGCGACTCGCTCGCTGAGCGCCCTCGCGAGCCCCCGCCCTCGTCCTTCTAGTCAAGCACTGTCCAAATGCGCACGCGTGCCGTCACGAGGGCTGCTCAGGGTCGCCGCCTCCCCGACGAACTCATCGTAGAGGTCATCGAGTGGTGCGACCGCCTCGCCGACATGCGCACTGCGACGCTCGCCTCACTGTGTCGGGTCTCCAAGCGGTACCAGGAGGCCGCAGAGCGCAGGCTCTACTCGGGCATCAACTTGCAAGACGCCGTGCTGGGGTCGGGGCGGTCGGCGAAGGTGCGGAAGCGGTCCGCGGTCGGCACGCTGATGCGTCAAGCGAGGCTCCGCCCGCTCGTCAAGGCGCTCTACGTGACTCGGGACGAAGATGCGGAAACGGACCTGTTCGCCGGTCTCCTCGGCAAGTTGACCAATGTCGAGGAGGTCGACTGCCAGTGCCGGGCGGGCTGTCTCCAGAAGCTCAGCGACCTGCTCGCGCACGGGAACGTGCGTCTCCGCGCCATCAGAGTCCCCGCATGGGACGACAACCTGCAGGCCGTCGTGCGCAACCATCCGCACGTGTTTTCCGCCCTCGAGCGCGTCTGCCTTACATGGCCGACCGCGAACCTCACGATGCCCGCTCTCGCTCCCTCTCTCCGAGCCCTTCACATCAGTCTCGACGGCTCCGCGACTTTCGCTGCGGCGCTGGCCGCCTCATGCCGCGACACGCTAGTCCACCTGCGCATCCCTATCCCGCGCAGCGGCCAAACGCACGATTTTGCGGGGTTCCGCCACCTCCAGAGCCTCGTCCTCGCCGTCACGGCAGAGCTCGGTGCGATCGGGTGGGGCGAAGCGGCTCCTCACCTCGTCTTGACCCTCCACTCGATGGCAGCCCTCACGTCCTTGCGCTCGTTCGCCGTCGAGGGCCGCCTCGTGATCACGCGTCCATTGTGGGGGCCTCCGGGTGAATTTGCGCCCATCGGGTCCGCGGTGACCAATCCGGCCGAGTTTCCATCGTCGTCAAAGCGCATCCTCGCCGCCATCCCTCCCCAGATCCGCCACCTCTCGCTCGTCACATCGTGCTTCCTCGCCGACGACGTCGCAGCCTACCTGCGCTCGACCGACCGCCCGCGCGAGCTGGCAACGCTCCGCATCGGCGACGAGGTCGGGCGCGGCGTCGCCGGCATCCTGGGCGACTCGACGGGCCCGTTCGGCTCGCTCGCGGACACGCTCGCGCGCGCTGGGGTCGACGTGACGACGGTTGGCCCCTTTGACAAGATGGGGGAGCCCTGAGAGAGGGGAGGTCTGACGAGGGTAGACCAAGCCGGGGCTCGAGTCGCGGAAGAGGACTTGAGCGAGTCGGCGGTCGAGGAGGCTTCGCTTGCCAGCTTGCCCGAGTGAGAGTCTCTTCTGTAACATTGTTGCTCTGCGTCACCTTTTGACGTCCTGTGAGTGTGAGCCTAGCGGGGCTGAAAGCAGAGTGCTGTCGCTCGACTGCCCGCCGCAGTGACGGTCAGAGTTGGAGAGCGGTTCCAAGGCGAGACGAGGGGCTCGGTGTGGCGAGGTCGCCTGAGGCAGTGCCGTTGTTCGTGCGTGTACTTCGAGATCGATTCAGTCGGTATGCTCTCTCGTGCGAGGCGAGCCGAAGGAGAGCGCGGGGGCTGAACCGCGACTTGCGAAGGTTACAGCGGCGCTCGCGTCTCGCCCCCTTTTCTCTCTTGCGTCTCTGCTACAGGCGCGGGGCGCTGCTCTAACGCGTGGACAATCTCGTGTCAAGAGCGCCGCGAGCGTGTCCGGGCGCGAGCTGGCGAGCCGCTACGCAGGACTCGGCCTCGCCGCCAGCCCCGTTTCGCCCGCGACCAGCGCTGGCTTGCTCTCCCTCGTCCTTGTCCTGCTCGCTACGCCCCCAGCCACCCACACTCGGTCCACGTCAGGGTATCTCGTTCGTTGCAAGGTGATCCATAGGGTGAGGGTGTCGCGCCTAGTAAAGAGCGAGGGAGGGAAAGTGTCTACGAGGGATGCAATCGAGGCGAGGCGAATCGTGCGAGCGTGCAAAAGAGCGGCGAGGACTGGGGAGAGTGGCAGCACAAGGTGCAGGCAGGCAGGCAGACAGACACGGGGAAGCGAAGGACGGAGCGACCTGCGCCCGCTCCTCACGCGAAGACGAGCGCGGCGGCTGCCGCGCCGAGCACGGCCGCGACGCTGACGGCGACGCGGCCGGCCGCGCTGTCCTCCGTGGTCACCGCGGCCGTCAAGCCCGACGAAGGGGCCGCCGACGGGGTCGAGAACGTCATGGACGAGCGCTGCGGGCCCGACGAGGACGCGGACGAGGACGACGAGGAGGGAGCCTCGGTGGACGACGAGGCGTCGTCGGTCGTCGAGGTCGAGGTGGCGGTCGTGGCCGGCTCGCTGCTCTCCTCGGCCGAGGTCGACGCCGCCGACGCGCTCGCCGACGAGGCGTCGGCAGCGGCGGAGCTTGCGGCGGCCGACGACACGCGCGACGATCCCGACGCGGCGGCGCTGCTGGCCGAGCCCGACGAGCCCACGAGCGAGCCCGTGCCCCACGCGATGCCGCTGGTGGACTCGGTAGGCTTGGTCTGCGCGCACAAGAACCCGCTGTCAGTCTTTCTCTCGCTGTGGGGAGCGACCAGGGGGAAGGGTGCGCACGGTCGAGCCGTCGGCCGCCGCAATGGTGAAGCGCGTCGTCCATGCCGTCGCCGCACCCTCCTGGCTGAACTGGTAGAAGTAGATGGCCGAGTTGGGCGAGACGTCGGGGCACGTGTAGTCGATCGTCTGGGCGCCCTTGGTGCCGTCGAGGCCGCTAGCGACCGTCTGCACCGGAACCTGCGCGTGACCAGCATGGTCAGAGGTACGTCCGAGTCGAGCTAGGGGGGACAGGAGTGCGTACCATGGCAAAGTTGGAGCCCGTCATGAGCGTGATGGAGAAGTCGGTCCTGCACGCGGGCAAGGAGGGAGACTCGTCAGCCGTGCTCACTCCCACGAGCTCACTCGACATTGCTCGAGGACCTCCATCGTCGCCTGCACGTCACGCCGGGCGGCGCGGAGCCAGGGAAGGAGGAGGAGGAGGAGGAGCGACGCCTCACCAGTCGCCCGTCGTGTCGAGGTTCCACTCGATGTCGCACTTCTCGCCGACCTGCACGCCAGTCGTCAAGAGTCCGTCAGTGTCGTGCATCTCCGGCCGTCGAGCGTGCTCGGACCGCCATCACCGCCGTCGGTGAGACGCGTCGATGGCCTCGTCCCTCCTCGGCGGTACGTAGCTCCGCTCGGCGGCCCCCTTCTGCGGCGCGGCCCGCCAGCACGCAAACTCACACACACACGCCCGGCGCGATCCGCAGTCCCCGCCGCGCCCTTACCAACGCCCCTCGACCCGCCTTCGGACATTCCGCTCACGCCCCCTCGTCGTCGGCGGGCCACCCCGAGAGAGAGAGAGACAAGGTGGACAACGCACGCGGAAGACCTCTCCCGGTCCAGGCGCGGTAGGGACGACGTCAGCGCGGGCGAGGCGCGCCGAGGTGGCGGCGACGAGGGCGGCCGTGGCGAAGGCGGCGAGTTGAGCGACCATTCTCGTATCTCTCTGGCTGGCTGGGGGTTGCTGAGGGTGGGTGCGGGAGGGGCAGCGGGAGGGAGGGAGTGACGTTGTGTTGAGGAGGAGAGGGAGCGACTGGGTCACGGGACACGCGGAGAGAGGGGTGGGAGGGAGGAGGGAGGAGGGAGGGAGGCGCGAGCACAAAGTGAATGGGGCGACACGCGGGTCGACGCGTCCCAAAGTGCTCGCACCTCGCTCGAGCACTGTCTCTGCGTTTTCTCTTCCACGCCTAGTGCACAGAAAAGAGAGATTTGCATGTACAGAGAAGCGAACTGAGAAGGAGGGGCGGAGGAAGAGGACTGAGCGTTTTGCGGGACAGAAAACGGACTGCGAGTTTTTGGGGGAGACGACGTCGACGACGAGGCGAGGCGAGGCGAGGCGAGGCGAGGGGGTTTCTCTAGGTTACACGAGGGTGGAGCAGCGAAGGAATGGGGAGCGAGCTCAGTGCGCGAGGACCTGGACGGTGCGGCACGGGAGGTAGAGCTGGGCACAAGGGGGCGCCGCCCAGTGGTGTCAGCCTCCTCCTCGCTGCCGCAGGAGAAAGAGAGACCAAAGGGGCACACCTGCATGAAGTTCTTCCTCCCGTTCCACTCCATCGGGGTCGTAAAGTGCCTCACCGTCTTGTCGACGCGGTCGTGGCCGCCGAAGGCCTTGTCGTCGCTCGAGAGCACGACGCGGTACTCGCCCGCCCAGTCGGTCCCGACGCGGTAGTCGGCGTACGACTGGGTCGGGTGGAAGTTGAAGACCCACAGGAGGTCGCCGCGCTCAAAGACGACCACCTTGTCCGACTGGCGGGTGGCGAACGGACGGGNGGGGGGGGGGGGGCGGGGCGTCAGCGCCGTGCCGTAAGAAGATCCGCGCGCCACTGAACAAGGAGAGACGCACCTCGTTCTTGAGGCTGATGTAGGCCTGGTCGGCGCTGAGCCAGTTGAACTCGTCCTCGGTGCGGTTCATGGCGCGGTCAAAGAGGTACAGGTACTTGTACCGCAGCAGGTGGTCGTCGATGAGGTTGAACTGGCGCCGCGCGTACTGGTACGACTCGCCGTTGCCCTGCCGCGGGAAGTCGAGCCACTCGGGGTGGCCGAACTCGCTGCACGCGGGGAGGCGCGTCGGGCGGCGTGAGCATGCGTTCACGAACGAGAGAGCGAGACACCCCGGAGAGGACAGGCAAGAGCGCAGGACTCACTTGCCCTCAAAGTTGAGGTACCCCTCGCCGCCGAGCGCGTGCGTGATGAGGCTGCAGGCGCGCACTCCCCGTGTCAGCTCGATTGCCGACAGAGGGAGAGAAGGCGAAGAGGGCCGCCACGCACCGGATCATCTTGTGGAGCGCGAGCCCACGGTCAATGACGGGGGTGCGCTCCGTCAAGTCGCTCATGTTGGTGTACATCTCCTTGTCCATCAACCAGAAGGCGAGCGTCTTGTCGCCGACGAGCGCCTGGTCGTGGCTCTCGGCGTACGCGATCGTCTTCTCCTTCCACCGGCGGTTGGTCAGTGTGAAGCAGATGTTGCCCAGGTCCCACGCCTCGTCGCCGGGTCCGTCCTTGAGGAGCTTGATCCACATGTCGGGGATGGCCATGCCGAGGCGGTAGTCGAAGCCGAGGCCGCCCTCGCTCACGGGGCGGCACAGGGCCGGCATGCCAGACACGTCCTCGGCGATCGTGAGCACCTGCGGATACAGCTCGTGCAGCATCGTGTTGGCCTGCCCAAGCACCACCCTCGTGATCAGTACTGCGCTGCCCGCAAAGGGAAGAGAGGGACAGGGACGCACGAGCATGAGGTACACGACGGCCTCCTCGTCAACGCCGGGTCCAAAGTACTCGTGGTACCCGCCGGAGAAGCCCGTCCCGATGCCGTGGTGCGTGTAGAGCATGCTCGTGACGCCGTCAAAGCGGAAGCCGTCAAACTGGTACTCCTCGAGGTAGAAGCGCAGGTTGGACAGCAGGAACCGCAGCACCTCGTGGTGTCCGTAGTTGAACAGGCGCCTGTGGCAAGGTGGGAGGTCGCGCAGGGATGCGTCAGTCTCCAGCCTTCGAGGCGACAGAGGACCCCCGTCAGAGCGAGAAGACCCAAAGACGCACGAGTCCCACAGCTCGTGCCTCCCCTTCGGACCGCCGTGGAAGTACTGGTGGTCCGAGCCGTCAAAGTGGTTCAGTCCGTCGGCCGAGTTGTTGCTCGCGTGCGAGTGCACCACGTCGAGGAGGACCGTGAGCCCCATGCCGTGCGCCGTGTCGATCAGCTCCATGAGCTCCTCGGGGGTGCCTGCGCGCGTGGGCGCCGCCGCGGACAGAGTCAGCGCATTGTGGGGGCGAGGAAACAGAGGGGAGGAGGAAAGGGGCGCACCGTAGCGGCTGCTGATGGCAAAGAAGCTCGTGATCTGGTACCCGAACGAGGCGTAGTAGGCGTGCTCCATGATGGCCCTGAGCGCGCGCCAGAGTTTCGTCTCGTCAGCCTCACTTCGAGGGACAGCAAGTATATGGGCACTCACATGAGCTGGATCGTGTTGTAGCCGAGGTCCTTGATGCGCGGGAGGACGTCGCGCGTGAACTCGCGGTACGTGCCAATCTTGGGCTCGGGCGTCGAGATGCCGACTGTGGGGTGCGTGCGGCACCCGGCGACGCGTGAGCAAACATGTTCCCCGAGTCGCGGGAAAAATAGTAGGGCAGAACAAACCATGCGCTTCATAGACCTTTGCGGCCCGGGGCGCCTTGGGCTTGGGGTTCTTGAACGTGTAGCGCTGCGCCTTGGGCGGGTTCCAGAACACGGCGTCGTAGATGGGCGACACCTTGACGTCCTGGACGACGCGCCTGGGGGAGGGGGGTTTCGGTCGCTTGGTCAGTGCGTCGTGCTTGGGGCGCGGCGGAGGAGGGAAGAACGCACTTGGCCCAGGCGGGGAGACGCTCGATGCGCTCGCCGCTCGGGGTCGTCATCGAGATCTGCGGCGCGGCGCACGGTGTCAGTGTGTGAGGAGGAAGGACGACGAGGGGAGGCGAGCAAGAGGAGGGGCGCACCTTGATCTTGGAGTTGTGCGGGATGGCGGGCTGGCCCTTGACGGCGGGGACGACGCACTCCCACACGCCGAACGAGTCCTTGGTCATCTGGTTGGCCTCGCGGTTCCACCCGTCTGTACGAGGATGAGCAGGTCAGTCGGTGCGAGTGAGGGAGGAACGAGGGCGACTTGAGCGAGAGCGAGGGCGAGAGCGCACTAAAGTCGCCGGTGAGGGCGGCCGAGGTGGCATTCGGGGCCCACTCGCGGTAGCGGATGTCGCCGTTGTCGAGCTGGTGGAGGCCAAAGGTGTCGTAGCCGCGCGAGAACTTGTCGAGGCCGCCCTCGTGCTCGTCAATCGTTGCGCGCCACTTTGAGTAGACGTCGGTGCTGCGCGGGGGTGGAAAGAGGAGTGGCCTGGTGAGCACGGGTGTGAATGTTGGCAGAAGGGAGAGAGCGAGACGAGAGGCTGACCGGTGCTGGATGGCCTGTTCGAAAGGTTCGAGGCTGCGGTGACGCGTGGGGACAAGTGGGGGCCAGTGAGCTCGCCTGGGCGAGTGGGGCGCGGGCCAGAGGGAGAGCGAAGGGGGGAGACGCACTAGGGGTCTTCGCGGATGACCTCGAAGGCAGAAGGCTGCTTGGGCGGGGCAGGGTCCTGAGCGTTGCGGGTCGCTGCGGTGGTGGTGGCCATGGTGGAGTGGGTGGGGGAGGGGCACCAAGGGAGATGAGGGTGGGTGGATTGGAGAGGAGAGGGAGGGAAAGGTGTGGGCTGTAGGTGCGGGTAGACTAAGCGGGTGGATCTAGTGAGCTGCTCTGGTACAAGCACGAGCTCGAGGGAGCGACAAGCCAAGAGCGAGATCGACATTGACGACGACGACGTCCACGCTTCCCCCCTTCCCCCCTCCTCTGAGCGCCCACCCCCTCTTCTTCCCCCACCAGTCCACCCTACTTGGAGCCATGTCGTCCACCACCAAGCTCTACACCCTCTTGCACCACCACCTCGACCAAGGTCACTACTCGGCCGCCCTCAAAACCACCGCAAACAGTCCGCCTCTCCCCTCTCCCCTCCTCCCGGCTTCATCACCTCGAGGTCCTCGCAGCTGCTGACCCCCTGTCCTCCCTTGGGCCCTCAGTCCTCGCACACGACCCGCAAGACGCGCTCGCACTCGAGACCCGCGCTCAGCTCCTCGTCGCCCTCGACCGCTACTCGGACGCCCTCGCTCGCGACCCCAACCCCGGTCCCTCGCTCAGGCGCGCCTACTGCCTCTACAAACTCGCCCGCACTCAGGACGCACACCAAACCCTCGCTCACGCCCGCCAAGCTCAAGACGCCTCGCTTGGTGACCGCGCCTCCGACGTCCTCCAGGCCCAGCTCGTCAGCTCCTCCCCCTCTCCCCCTCGCACGCTCGCTGCTTCAGCTGACACATACCCGCCCGTACTTGTAGCACTACCGCCTCGGTGAATTCGAGGCCGCGCGAGACCTCTTTGATGACCTCGCCGCGACCGCAGAGCCCGTACGTCCCCCTCGCTCCTCCCTCGTCTGCCTCTCACGCCCAAGCCCAGTCCACACTGACCCGATCGACTCAACTCGCAGGACTCTCCCGAGCTCGCCGACCTCAACACCAACTCTGCCGCAGCGACCGCCCACCTCGACTTTGCCGCGTCGGTCCCGTCGGTCCTCGCGGCGCTCGCATCCGGCGAGCACCCACTCGCGAGCACCGACGAGCTCGAGGCGCGCCCGCTCGCGCTCGTGCTCCCCTCCGCCTCCTCGACGTCTTCCCGCCCCGCCCCGGCCGCAGCCGCACCCGTCGCCTCGACCTCAACCTCGACCTCGACCTCCTCCGCAGGAGCAGGCCCCACCCCCCCGCGCACGCGCCGCCCGCTCCCCAAGTCGTACGACGCGTCGCGCCCCGCGTCGGCGCTCGCGAGCGACCGCTGGGTGCCCAAGCGCGAGCGCCCGAGCATGCGCGACGCGCTGCTGCAGGCCAAGGAGCGCGCGAGGGGCAAGAAGCGCGACAGGGTCGCGAGGGAGAGTGGGATGCAGGGCGCGGCCGAGGGGCCTGCTGCGCCTGCGGGAGGGGGAGGGAATGCTCAGGGTGGCAAGGGCGGAGGCGGTGGGGGGAAGAAGAAGGGCAAGAAGTGAGAGAGTGTGCAAGTCGAGACGAGGCTGGATTCTGCTTGAGCGGGCTGCGTTCAACACCGAGGGTGAGCGCGGCGGGTCGAGAGTATGTCGTCGTTGCAGTGCACGGAAAGGGGAGCGCCCACAAGGAGAGCGGCGACGAGCGGCGCGCGTGCCGCGGTTGGCCCCGCGACGCCCAGATGAGGCGGACCCCGACGGCTTTCGTCTCTCCTCCCCCCGTAGAGCGCGCCATGCTGCAGCGCGTCCGGCGGGTCCGGCCCCCGCGGATACCTCGACGGAGCAGTGCTGCCCAGCCGTACTACACGTCGGCGCCCCCGCTGCACGCCGAGTTTGAGCGGCACCCGGCCTTCCTCGACCTGTCGTCGCAACTCGACGACGCGGGCTTGCCCGCCTTTGCCGCGCACGGCGAGACGTCCGTCAGGGTCCTGCACGAGCCCAGGGACTTCTACCAGGCCCTCCTCGTGCGTCCGAGTCTTTCGCCTCGCTCGGTTGCCGCACCGCACCGCTGATGCCCCGCCGCCGCGGGCCGGGGTGCCGCCGCTTCCGACAGGCCAAGATCCGTGCGGCAAAGCGGCGCATCTTCATCGCCAGCCTGTATGTCGGCAAGGAGGAGACAGAGCTCGTGCGTCCTGCGTTTCTATCCTCCCCCGTCGGCGCGCGCCGCGAATTGACCGCCGCCGCCCCGCCCCACCTGTTGCGCCCCGTCGGAACACGCCGCTCCCGCAGGTCGGGACCCTCCACGCTGCCCTGCGCGGCAACCCCTCGCTCCGAGTGACCCTCCTCGTCGACTACCTCCGCTCGACGCGCGAGCACCCGGGCGCCTCGTCGGCCGCGCTCCTCGCGAGCCTCGCCGCCGCCTTCCCCGACCAGGTCGACCTGCGCTTGTTCCACACGCCCGCGCTGTATGGGTGGCAGAGGCGGTGGGTCCCCAAGAGGTTCAACGAGGGGTGGGGGCTCCAGCACATGAAGGTGTACGGCTTCGACGACGATGTCATCATGTCGGGGTGAGCGCGCTCCTGTCCCTTCTTCCCCGGCGGACGCGACGCTGACCCGCTCTCGCCCACGCGAACGACACAGTGCAAACCTGTCGCACGACTACTTTACGAACCGCGCCGACCGCTACATCTCGTTCGAGGCGCACGCCCCGCTCGCCGACTTCTTCTCGTCGCTCGTGTCGACCGTCGCGTCGTTTTCGTTTCGCGCGACCGCATCAGACACGTCGACGCCCACCCCGACCCCGACCATCTCGTGGCCGTCTTCAAACGCCGTCTCGGCCGACCCGTTCGCGGCCCGCCGACCCGGCGTCGCCCTCTCTGACCTGCGCGCCCACGCCCACGAAGCCCTGTCGACCCTCCTCGAAACCTGGCACGCCCTCCCGCCTCCCTCCCGCGCCGCCTCCCTCCCCCCCTCCCTCCTCTCCACCCCCCGCCCCTTCACCCGGCGCGCCCCGCGGCCCCCCGCCCCCGGCGCGTCGCACCTCCACCCAGCCTTCGACACGCTCCTGCGCCCCGTCCTCCAGATGGCGCCCTTCTCCCTGACGCACGAGACGCGCGCGGTCGTGCCGGGCGTGTTCCGCGCGGCGAACGCGCTCGCGACGGCGCCGGGCGGGCAGGGGACGACGCTCGACTGGACGAGTGGGTACTTTGGCCTGAGGGAGGACTACCGGAGGTTGGCGATCGAGTGTGACGCGCGGGTGAGGATCGTCAGTGCCTCGCCGGAGGTCCGTGCTTTTCCTTTGCCCCCTCTCGCTCCCTGGTGTGCACCTGGCGTCGGGGACGAGGAAGGCTGACGCGCGTGATACCTGGCCAGGCCAACGGCTTCTTCGGCTCGAAGGGCGTGTCGCGCTTCATCCCCCCGGCGTACACCTACTTCTCGCAGCGCTTCTATGAGCAGGTCGACGAGTACACGCGGCGCAAGAGGCGCGACGAGCCCCGCGTCGAGATGAGCGAGTGGAAGAGGGACGGCTGGACGTACCATGCCAAGGGTGCGTTTACCTTTTTGGCGGGCGTGTCTCCCGTCTTCGCTTGTTGCGCCGGCAAAGGCCAAGACCAGGACCAGAGAACTGACCAGCTCGTGCGGTGGCGTGTCGGCGTCGCTTGCTAAGGCATCTGGCTCGCCCCCTCCGTGTCGAACCCCTTCTCCCCCGCGACGCCCACCTCGCTCTCGACGACGCTCCTCGGCTCGTCGCACGACGCCCAGACGCACGACCTCGCCCTGCGGCTCTCGCACCCCTCGCCGCCGTTCCTCTCGCTCGTCGGCAGCAGCAACTTTGGCGCGCGGTCCGCCACGCGCGACCTCGAGGCGGGCGTCCTCGTCACGACGCACAGCACCAAGCTGAGGTGGGCGCTCGAGGGCGAGGTGAGGCGCATCAGGGAGTGGTGTCGCGGCGGGGAGGTCGACGCGGCCATGTTTGAGAGGCCCGAGAGGAAGGTGCCGTGGTTGGTCAAGGTCGCGGCGAGGAGGATAGAGGGCATGCTGTGACCGGGCTGGGTCTGGACGCTCGATGGAAGGGGGGCAGACAGTCGGAGCATGACGCGAGGAGGAGCGAAGAGGCACGGAGCGCAGCCCTTCACAGACACACACTCACGTAGCTACGCATATCTCGCACCGCACGCAAACATCCCTGTTGTAACTCGCACTCTTCCCCGACTCGAGTCGACAAGCGGGCGGGCGCGAGGTTGCAGTCAAGCGAGAACAGGCCGAGTACAACACAGACCCTCTGCCCAGACGCCCAGCTCAACTGCGCGCGCCCCGGAGCATCTTCGTCAGCCCAAGAAGGACAGAGAGAGAGAGAGAGAGAGAGAAGAAGAAGGGGACGGACGAGAACTTCCACCTGTTCTGGCACGACAGACAGGTCACGAACGTCTGCGCGGGCGGGGGCCGGGTGGGAGTGGTTGGGTGCGGGTCAGGCCACCTTGCTCAGCATCGCGTCCAAAGGACAGACAAAGGCACGCACCGTCATCGGCTCGTCTGCAGAGCGGGTCTGCATCTGCTCGGGGAGAAGAAAGGGCGCGTCGCGGTCGCAGTCGCAAGCGCAGTCGCTCCGGGTCAGCCTCCGCCATCGCACACGACAACCCCGGTGACGTTCCGAAGACGTGACGCAGACCGGCCCGAACGCACCTGGTAGTACATGCACCTGCGCTGCTTGCACTTGCCGCACTGGAACGCGTCCGTCTCTGCCTGTTGGGGCGCGGCCGCCTGCGCCTTGAAGAGGTTCTCGGCGACGAGTTTGCGGTTCTCGGCTTTGCGCTCGTCAGAGGCCATGTCCTGCCGGTGTGTCGTCAGTCTCTCGTTCGCGGCCCGGCTTCAAAGCGGCACGCTGGCGCCACGGCGACGAGGACCGCACGACCGGGCGCACGCACGCACCTTGGGGTCCATCTCGTACAGCGCCACGACGCTGATCTCGCCACTGACGACGTCCTCGCGCAGCGAAGGGTTGTTGGCCGCCTTGAGGTTGAGGTAGAACGACCTCATCTTGTTGCGGTACGTCGCCGTGCCCCCCGGGGGAGGGTTCTGCGTCCAGACGTGCTTCTCGAGCGCGCGCGCGCGCTGGAAGATCAGGTCCGAGGCTGTCGTCGCTCGCGCGCCCATCGCCTTTCGTCAGCTTGTCCCTCCCTCGGCCTCGGCGGGGGGAAGGGAGAAGGAGGAGGACGACGCACGCGCGCCCGAGTCCTGCGCCAACGCGTCATAGATCAACTCGCAGCATTTTTCGCGCGTCTTGTCGCCCGTGTCGCCCTTGCTCCCGTCGTTGAACCTGACGCCGTCGCTCTTGTGGGTGCGCGGCGGGCCCCCGGACGACTGTCGCCGGACGGGGGGCGCCGGGCCTGGCCCAGAGGAGGCGGGCGCGGGAGGGGAGGGGGCAGCGGCGCTGGGGGTAGTGGTGGTGGTGGTGGTGACGGTGGTAGTTATCTCTGGTGCGGGGGCGGAAGGCGCGGCGGAGGACGAGGCAGAGAGGGCGGGGGAAGCTTTGGGCGCGGGAGAGGCGGGCGTCGCGGCGGGCGAGGGGGAAGGGGCGGTAGAAGTCGAGGCGGACCCAGCGGCAGCGGTGGTGGCTGGAGGGGGACGAGATGATCAGTCCCTCTGTCGCGGTCCGAGAGTGCCTGAGCCAGGAAAGGGATGCGCACTCTTCTTTGAGCCCGACTGGCCGACGTCGCCCTTCCACTTTCGCACGAGCTCCTTTGCGAGGTCAGCGACCTCCTTGACGTCGTTGTTGCGCAGCTTGTTGACCGTGATGCCGATCTTGGTTTCCTGTCGTCGCGGGCAACACGGGCCGGATCAGCGTTGGGTCCGCCGGGGGGGGGGGGTGCGAGCGAGCAGGCGGGGAGGACGACGGACGCGGAGGAGCTCGTCGGTGGCGACGACTTGTGCCTTGAGGCGTTTGAGGATCGAGACGGCCTCCTGTGTGAAGGCGAGGTGCGTGTCAGTGACTGGCGCAGGGGTGTTGAAAGCGTCTGTGTCGTGTGGTGAGGGCGAGGAGCAAAGCGACAGGAGGTTGCGACCGCCGGCGCATGGGCGACGTGACCCGCCGCCAATGTCAAGCGGTGGAAGTACGCGAGTCACACGTCGAGTTGCAAGGCGGTGCGCCTGCGGTGTCGGATGGATGACCCGAGTCGGGTGCTCCACCTCGGGAGGAGGCGACGCAGCGAGCACGAGCTGTGACGCGGTGCCGCGAGGGTGCAGCGTGTCGCCTCCTCTGAGCTCTGTGAGAGTACTGAGCGGGACGGTGGACACCCCCACTTGGGTAGGCGAGTCGAGGACAACGAGGGGGCCAGCTGATGAGGACGACGAGAAGGAGGCTGACCTGGTGCTTGTCCTTGTCGCCGGTTGCGCTGATGAGTTGCTTGCGCAGCTGCTGAATGTCTGCCTTGGTCGCCATGACTCGTCTGTTCCTGGTCAAGAGTGGGAAGGAGAGCGTCGAGCCAGACGAGCGGAGGCTGCGGCTGCTGTCGTCCCTCTCCGGGTCACTCGCGCGCAGCTAGACGCACTCTCGCACCAGCTCTTTTATCGACCTACATAGTAGCGTCAGGTGCTGCCACACCCCCGCGTCGCCCGCCTCCCCCAGCCCGTGCCCCCTTCCCTCTCTCTCTCCTCCTGAGCCCATCCCGCTCGCGCAGCCGCACCTGGCCACGGGCAGCCATGTTCTCCTGGCTCTTTGGCTCTAGGCCATCCGCCGACTCGGCATCCACACGCGACGGCACCACCCCGACCTCTGCCTCCTCCTCCTCCACGGGTGCACCTCCCTCCACCGACACGGCCCCCACCTCCCCCCTCGACGCCCGCACCGCCCGCAACCGCAAAAAGCGCCAGCAGAAGAAAAAATCCGCCCAGCGCCACAAGCGCCACGCCAGTCTCGCCGGCGGCGGCGGCGCCGACGACGATGCCGCCGACGACGACGACGACGACGCGCGCGAGCCGGACGAGGACGAGGTCGGCGCCCCGGCGCCAGAGGCCGACGACGACTTGAGCTACCTGGAGCGGATCGGCGGGCTGAGGCGGCAGAGGGAGGACAAGGCGCGCGAGCTCGCTGCGGCGGGGGCGGCGGTCGCAGGGACGGGCGGCGCAGTGGGCGTGGGTGCGGGAGCGGGTGCGGGTACGGGTGCAGTGGCGGCGGGGCTCGCGGGGGCGAGCGACGCGCCGCGAGCGGGCGGGAGCAGCGCCGGCGCCAGAGTCGGCGGCGCAGGGCCCGCGTCGTCCGCCGCGGCCCCTCCCCTCCGCGACGCCTTTGCCCTCCCCGGCGAAGCCCCGCTCGACACGCGCGGCGTCACGGCCGGGCCGGAGCAGATCGAGGCGGCGCAGCTCGTTGGCGCCATGCTCGCGCAGGGCAAGATCCGGCCCGGCGCGTCCGGCGCGCTGAACCGCATCAGTGGGCTGCCGGACGGTGCGGGACAGGTCAACGGGATCGAGGTGCCGTCGACGCACGAGGTGAGGAGGAAGGCGCGCGACAATGGGTTGATACCCTTCACGGACGACAAGGGCATGTTGAGGATTGGGGTCAGGGTCGCGCCGGATGTGGTGCTCATGCATCCCAAGGACGGCAAGGGCGAGCCCATCCTCTTGCGCATGTAGCGGGACGACGGCAACGAGTCGAGACTCGCTCAGGACGGCGAACGAAGGGCCCAGTCCCCTGGCGCTCTCGTCGTCTCGCGTCTCGCGCACGTGCTCGAGAGAAGACTGCGGTACGGTGCAAAAAGCGAGGGCTCTATGACGGAGTGACACGAACTGCGAGGACCGAGAGCACCCTACAGCTTGAGCCCGACGCTCGTCGGCGTCCCCGCGCCCATCCCGTCTGCGTCCCCCCTCTTGCGCTTCCTGCCCGCCTTGTCGGCCTTCTTCTCCTTGCCCCCCTTGCCCAACACCGTCACCCCCCTCGCCCCAATGAGCTCCCTCTCGGCCCTGTCCTTCTCGCCGCGGACGCCCTTGCGCCTCTCCTGGCTCTCGAGGATGCGCTCGGCGCGCTCGGCCACCGCCTTGCGCCCCTGACGCTGCTTCTGCCGCAGCGCCTTCTTCTGCGCAGGGGTGAGGTCGGCCTTGTCGACTGCGAGGGCGCTGTCGGGCCCCGAGGCCGAGTAAACCTCCTCGGGCGCGAGGAGCGTCGTCGTCGACTGCGACGTCGGGAGCGCAGACTCGACCGAGACCGACGGCAGGTTCGACACGGTCGTGATGGTCGCCTTGGGCTGTGCGCGGGCGCGAGGATGGGGTCGGACGAGGTCAGCACTCGAGCGCGCGGGGAGCGAAGCGAGAGCGGGCAGGGAGGGACGGGAAAGCGAGGGGACGCACCGCCTTGGGCGTAAAGTGGGCGTTGCTGAGCGCGTCGAGCCGTCCGGCGAGGTCCTCGAACAGCGCCTCGATGTCGTCGTGGCGCTTCTGGAGGTCGGCGTCGAGCTCGTGCGTCACCTCGCGCCCCTCCTCGCGGTCGCGCGCGTCGCGGAACTCGTCGGCGTACACCTCGGCGAGGCCCTTCTGGCTCTTGGTGTCCTGCAGCTCCATGTACCGACTCGGGAGGAACTGGTTCGGGTCGACGGCGACGCGACGCTCGACGTCGTCGAACTGGTTGTCGAGGATGCGCTTCTTGATGAGGTCCTCGAGCGTCTTGGTCGTCTCCTCGGTGATGACGGGCGCCACTTTGCCCATGCGCTCAAACTCGAGGTCCTCCTCGAGGAGCGAGTTGAGGGGCCGGTCCTTCGTGCGCGCCTCGCCCTTGGTCGCCCACTCCTTCGGCCCGACGTTCTCCTGCTCGAGCGATGCGATCTGCGACGACAGCTGCAAGAGTCGCCGCTCGTGGCGCGACAGGTTCTTGTCTGCGAGTGCGCATGCGTGACGAGTCAGTGACGTGCGGAGGGAGCGGCAGGGAGAAGCAACAGACACGCACGCTTGTCGTCCTCCTCTTCGTCCTCGTCGCCAAACAGGTCAGCGTTGAAGCGCTCGATCGCCTGCTGGTCGCCAACGAGGTCGTCCTCCTCTTCATCGCCTTCCTCGTCGCTGCCCTGCTCGTCCTCCTCGTCATCGAGCTCCATGCCGTCCTCACCGCCGTCGAGTCCATCCATCTCCTCGTCCTCGTCATCCTCGCCTTCGAGCTCGCCCACCTCCTTCTCGTCGTCACTGCCAGCGACGAGGTCCTCGAGGCGCTCGATCCCCTCTGCGTCCTCGTCCTCGTCATCGGCACCCGCTGCCGCACGCTTCTTGCCCGCGAGGCGGTGCGGGATCTCCTTGACCTTGACCGCCTCGGAGAAGCGCACCCCCCGCTTCTTCTGTGGCACGGCGGCCTCGTCGTCGTCGCCTGTGGGGGACGCCTCGTCGGCCTCGACCTCGGCTTCGAGCTCGGGCGCGGGCTTCTTGCCCTGGCCCTTGCCCTTGTCGGCGGCCTTGCCCTTGCCCTTGGGCGGGGGTTTCCGCCCACGCGACGGCGCGTCAAAGAAGTCGCGGAACATGACGCCCGCCACGTCGAGGTCGCCCTCCTCCTCCTCGTCGTCGTCGTCGCTGCCGTCGCCGCCGCCGATGCCGCCCACCGGCGCAAAGAGGTCGATTCCGCCGTCGCCCTCGCCGTCGAGGTCGTCGAGGTCGTCCTCGTCGTCCGAGAGGGCCTCGCCCCGCAGGCGCTTGGCCATCTGGTACTCGCCCTCGTCGGCGTCGCGGTGGAACTCGGCGAGCGAGAAGAAGTCGTCGTCGACGGCCGAAGCGGGACCCGCGGGCGCACTGTTAGAGCGGGCGTATGAGTGAATTGAGAACGCAAATAGGGGGCAGAGAAAAGCGTGAGACGCACCGACGCGCAGCGCGGCCCTTTGCTCCGGACTCGCCGTCAAAGTTGTCGAGCGTGAGTGCGCTTGATGCGTCGACCTCGGCATCGTCCGCAACCGTAGCCTTGCCCTTCTTCGCGGCCTTGGCCTTCTTCTTCGGCGGTGCGGCAGGCTCCTCCTCGTCCTCGTCCTCCTCCGCCTCGACGTCGAGGTCGTCATCGGCCATGTCGGCGAATGACAGGTCCTCACTGTCGAGGCCCTCCTCCTTGCCATCGCCAAGGCGGCGGTAGTACTCCTCCTTGGCCGCCTCAGGCAGGTCCTCCCCGTCATGCTCTTCCTCGCCATCCTCTTCCTCCTCTTCCTCCTCCTCGCCATCCTCCCCTTCCTCAAAGTCGAACTCAGGCTCCTCGTCCTCGTCGTCGCCCTGGCCGAACATCTCGCCCATGAGCCCATCAACGGTCCGGCCGCGCAGCTCCATCTGCTCCCACACCATCTCGGCGTCCATGCCCTCGGTCGTCAGCTCGGGGATGGGCGTCGGCGCGAGGACGAACGGTTCGTCCTCGTCCTCGTCGTCGTTGAGTGAGGCGGCGGAGCGGGAACGGGTCGAGGGTCCGGCGGAGGGCGCGAGCTGCGCGAGGAGGGTGTCGAGGTGCGGGAAGGCGGTCGACTCGGAAGCGAGGGCTGAATCCGAAAGAGAGATGCGAAATGCTTGTCAGCGCAATCCAGACAGAGGTGGCGAGGGAGGGCCCGCCCGTTCGGGACGAGGCAGTGCAGCGCAAAGGACGAGTCGCCTCCCAAGCTCAGGGCGAGACGGGGAACGCACCGAGGTCGAACGAGCGCTTGACGACGTTCCTGGCGCGCTCTGCAAGCTCGTCGCTGCCCTTGCCCCGGACGAGGAGGTGCGCATTCTCGGCGATGCTCTGCGCGAGCGCGAGGAGCTCGTTGTCCTCGGTGTCGCCGTTGGCCGCAGCTTGCTGGTGTTCTTGTTGTTGCTGCGGCTGCTGTTGCTTGGCAGGCGAGCTGCCTTGAACGCGCTGCTTGGATGCAGGCGAGGCCATGTCGGGTTGAGGGGCGGCGGCGGGCGATGAAGGCTCCTTGGTGGACGAGGGCGAGGAGGTGGCGCGCTGCTTGCCCTTGCCCTTCTTTGAAGGTGACGGGCTCTTGGGCGAGCCTGCTTTGAGGCCAGGCATGGGTGCGGTACAGCTGAGCAGGTGAGCGCGGCAACGATTCGAGCGGCCGAGCGCGAGTCCGGAAGTCGAGCTTCGCTTTGGCTTTCGCCACTGATGAGCTCCGCCCCCGCACAGGCAAGCAGGCAGCTCGCCGCGACCCGCTCAATCTCAAGTCTGTCCCATCTCACCCGGCAGCGCGCAAGCCAGCTCCGTTTGGCTCGACTCCCAGACGTTGGTCGCCTCCGTGTTGCTCGCGGCATTCGCAGCTCCGAGGACCAGCTTCTCTTGCCTTGCCTGTGCAAGGAGGGTGCTGAAGCCCAATGACTCGGGGTCACTGGCTCCGCTAGAGCCTCGCAGTGTCAGCTGCTTCCACCGTGGCACCCGAACGAGAGCACGCAGTGCGCTCGCGCCCCTGGCCTCTCATCGTATGCCTCCTCCCTTCGAAGACTCTCTGCTGCTCTCGTGGGACTTTCTAAGCTCAATCCGGAGGATCTGTATTCGCCGCCGCCGCCGCACGCGGCTCCGCGCGGGCTCGAGGAGTCTCTGCCTCTTCCTCCGGCGCAGCCTTGCGCCGTACTGGCGATCGTGTTGTGGCGACGGCGAACAGGCTGATGAAAGGACGACCGATGACATGACCCCTGGGGAAACAATGCTACACAGAGAACGAGAGGGAGAAGGGGGGCGTCACCGGTGTCGCCGCGGCATGCCCGCCCCGTCCTCATCTTCGTCGTCGTCGTCCCCAAGCCCAAACACCTTCTCCTCCTCGTCCCTCCTGCCGAGCGGGCCCCCGCGCGATCCCGCCCTCCTCCCCAGCGCATCATCATCCTCGGCCGACTCGTCGCGGTAAGCCCCTTGCGCTCCCGCCGCACCCGCTCCCCTCCGACTCATCAGCTCATCGAGCTCGTGCGCGCCCCCTTCCGCACCGTCATCATCCTCGTCCTCCCCGCCCCCATGCGCCGCTCCCTCATACCCTCTCCGCGCCTCCCCCCTCGCCTCCCCCCTGCTCCCCCCACGCTCGTGCTTGCCGCCCCTCGCGCCGGTCCCCATCCCAAGTCCCGGCACCCCGACCGCCGCCCACCCCTCGCCACCCGGCGCGCGCGCGAGCCTCCCGCCCGCGCGGGCCCTGCGCCGCACGCACAGGAAGAGCGCGAACGCGGCGCCCATGAGCGCGACGAGGACCACTGCGCTCGAGGCGTTGACGAGCCCTTCGAGGGCGGCGTCGCTCCCGTGCAGGAGGCTCGACGCGTCCCCTCCTCCTCCTCCGCCGCCGCTGCCGGCCTTGCCCTCCCCCGCAGCGGCGGACCCGCCCTCGCCCGCCGCGCCTGCGCCCCCCGGGAGCGCGTCGAGCTCGCCCGGCGAGAGGCCTCCCGCCTCGGCGGCGCCGAGGGCCGTCCCGTTCGGGTGCGTCGAGCCGAGCACGGCGGGGATCTCGTTGCCGATGCGCGAGGGGACTTGGGCGGCGGGCCCGGCGGCAGAGAGGAGCGAGACGCCGACGAAGCGGAGGAGCATGTCGTGCGCTGCGACGGGCTGGTCGTACGGGACCTGTGTGTTGTGCGAAGTGGGCGGGTGAGCAGGAGGTGCAGAGAGAAAGGCGAAGAGGGACGCACCATGTGGCTCGCGTCGTTGATCTTGACGTAGGTCAGGTTGCGCGCCGTCGTCCACGTGCCGGCCTGCCGGCCATCGACGTGCCACTCCTCCTCCGTCACGTTCTGCGTCCGTGCGACAAGCACACGCGGGTCAGCACTTGACGAGGGGCCGATCTGGGTACAGGAGGGGACAAGGACAGGACGACGCACCCCGAACCCGGTCTCGCCATTCCACTCGAGGTTGTCGATCATGCGCTCGATGCCGACGTGGTTCTGCGCGTGTTTCGAGCCGTCAGCACGTGCGGCACGCGAGTCCCGACAGGCGAGAGCGCCTCTTCCGCCCGCACTGCGCCCACGCCCACCCCCCGCAAAAGAGAGCAGCTCACGCAGATGAGGTCCTCCGCCCCGGCGAACAGCAGCACCGGCATGTGTTGCAACAACCCGGGCAAGAGGTGCACCGACGGTCTGCTCCGGGGCGTGTAGAACTGTGCGCCGACCTGGCCGTCGCACTCGTGCCAGGGGCCTTGCTTGCGCGTCGCGTGGAAGGCGGACTTGACGTCTTGGCGCTGGGGGGCGTGAGATTTTCGACAGTCCGGTGGAGCGTCAGAGTGGGGGACGGAGCATGGGGAGAGATAGGGAGGGGAGGCGCACAGAGAGGTAGGGGTGCATGTCGACGAGGTCGGGCGGCCAGTTCATGCCGCACGAGGGGTGCGTGTCGGTGAGGCGCACGTCGTAATTGTTGACGCACATGTTCTGCCCATTGACGCTGTGGGGGACGAACGGTGCAAGGCGGGAATGGGTTGAAGCGGCGGAGACGGACGAGCGAGGCGTGAGGGGAACGGGAGGGGCAGGAGACGCGAGGAGGCCACGGCAGTCAGCACTGCACTCGTTCGGTGCGAGAGAGAGAAAGTGCGATGAAAGAAAGAAGGACGCACTTCTGAATCGTCGAGTCGGTGATGGCGCCCAAGATCCTCTCGCACGCGCCCTCGTGAATCCTCTCGGCCCTGTTCCTCTTGAGCGCCGCCTCGCAGTCGTCGACCGCCTTCCTGACCTTGCTCTCTGCCGCCGACCCTTTCTTGACGATGCCGCTCTGCAGCGCAAAGTCGAGGTAGGCAGGGTACTGGCTCGTCGGGTCGATCCAGCCGTTGCCGATCATGAGGCCTTTGAGGCGCGTCGGGACGCGCTTGGACGAGAGGATGGCGTGGGCGATGTAGGGGATGTACTGCCCGGCGTACGACTCGCCGGCGAGGTAGGTCTGCGGACCAGCGACCAGGCGGGCTGTCAGCCGCACGGTCCGTGTTTCGCCCCGCAGCACAGAACGAAACGACGACACGCACGTCGTGGTTGACAAACTCGGGGAAGACCTTGTAAAAGTTGACGAGGAACTCGATCATGTGCTCGCCGACCTGCGGGCACGCGACACGCGGCGCCAGGCGGCAGTCGCGGAGGTCAGCGGCGGATTGCAGACGTCGCGGCAAGTCGGCGCTGAGCTATCAGCGTACCTCTTTGAGCTCATGCACATACGAGTTGGACGCCATGTAGGCGTAGCCCGTCCCGACCGGCTGGTCGACTGCGCGCGAGCGCGCGAGCGCGCGAGCGCGCGAGGGAGACGAGACCCGAGTCAGTTGTACGCCGCCGCGCGACAAGGCCCTTCGCGTGTCGACAGAGCGGAAGAGGGCAACATACTGAAGATGACGTTGGCGTACTCGTTCCAGGCGCCCTCTGCCTCGACGAGCTTGCCGTCGCCGTTGGGCACGAGGCGGAACGGCCCAATCTCCATGAGGCCGCCGTCAAACGACGAACATCCGGGTCCGCCGTTGAACCTGTGCGCGCACGTCGTTGACGTCAGTCTCTGGTCGCTCGAGCAGGCGCAGAGAGGGAGGGGGCGGACCAGAGGAGGGTGCGTTCCGTGTCGGCAATGTGCTTGTTGCGCGCCATGAAGAAGAAGAGGTGGGCGTCCGACTCTGTATCTTTGACGCCGAGTTTGGCCGGGGCCGAGGGGATGTGGCCGCCGTACATAGTGACCTGGGCGTCGTCGGGCTGCCCGGGGAGCGAAGGGATGAAGAAGTCGGCGGCGCGCATGTCTGTGGGGGGTGGGACGCGGGGTCAGGGTGGGGTCGCGGCTGTAGAGATTAAGAGAGACGGCGCGCCGTCATCGGGGTTGCTAGACGAGGTCTGCCTCGAGAGGGCGACGGAGCGAGCGTGTCGGAGGAGGTGGGACAGGTCTGGCGGGTCTTGTTGGGGCGCGCCTCTGCGAGTGCGCGGGTCAGGCGCGGTGAGCCTTGTCCGGAGAGGCCCTGCGACCATGACTAATCGCTGTGCGAGGTCGAGGAGGAAGAGCGAGGCGGGGAGGAGGCTTGGGTCGACGGCGAGTGGGGCAGCAACCTCAACTCCTCCACCCCCTTGGCTCAGCTAACTCGCGCGAGACGACTGCTGCGCCATGACGAGCCTCGCCCGCACTGCATTGCGCCAACCGGTGCGCGCCTACGCGGTGCCCTCGTTCGCCCCCTCGAGCGCATCTCCCTTCGCCGTCTTCGATCGTGACCTCAAACGCAACCAGCGCAACCGCGCAGCTCGCAACGTCCAGCGCTCGAGGCTCACAGACTATGTTAAGGACGACGTTGCCCAGTCCATGGTCGACCGCCTCCTTGTGAGCGACTCCCACCCCCTCTCGCCACTCTCCTTGACCTCGTCTCTTGCACCGCCCTGACCATGGTCTAACTCGCCCCGCCACGACACAGGACATCAAGCGGCGGTACCCTCTCGTCCTCGACGTCGGCTCCGGTCCTGGCTTCCTCGCAAAGCACCTCGACCCTGAAATCACGCAGAAGGTCGTCATGGTCGACCCGGCGAGTGCGTCACTTGCGCTCTCTATTCCTCTTGACCGCGCGATGCTCACGGGAGGACTGCTCCGCACAGAGGACATGCTGTACCGTGACGTCGATGTTGAGACAGAAGGTGAGCCCCTCCTCGCGCCGTGCCCCAGCCGCAGGCAAAGAGCTGTGTCTGCTGCCATCCCGACTTGATTCCGGACTCCCACGCTTACACTCCCCTCGCAGTTCCGGTCGAGCGCATCCACCTCGACGAGGAAGAGCTCGCGTCCCACTTTGAGGAGAACTCGCACGACTGCATCATGTCGTGCCTCTCGATGCACTGGATCAACGACTTGCCTGGTGAGTCGGCGCTCTGGGTGCTCGCGCCACTTGCGGGGCTGAAGCTCGCTCGTCAACAGGGACGCTCGTGCAGATCAAGCGGACGTTGCGACCAGACGGCGTCTTCATCGGGTCGATGCTCGGCGGTGACACCCTCTTTGAGCTGCGGTCCGTCCCCTTCCATCTCGCGCACTCTACCAACGATCTGACTCGCCGAGGCTCGCAGAACATCGTTGCAGCTTGCCGAGCTGGAGCGGGAGGGTGGCATTTCGCCGCGCATCTCGCCCATGACGGGTACGCTCTGCTCTTCCCTGCTCGCACCCGCACCATCTGCTGACCCTGGAATGTCGTTCATTTCTCCACCTCGCCATCCCCAACCACCCTCGCTCGTCGCCCCCGCCCGTTCCTCCGCCCGCCAGACTCCCAATCCGTCACGTCCCTCCTCAACCGCGCCGGCTTTGCCCTCTCGACCGTCGACGTCGACGAGATCCAGATCGCGTACCCGTCGATCCACGAACTCGTCGACGACCTCAAGTGGATGGGCGAGGGCAACGCCGTCGTCAACCGGCGCAAGACGCTCGACCCTGATACGCTGCTCGCTGCGGGCGAGATTTACAAGGGTACGTCGCCGGTAGAGGAACTGTTTCCTTCCCAGCTCGTCTGTTGGACTCGAGTCTGATGGAGTCGAGCTCCTCCGACGCGTACAGAGCTGCACGGCCTCGAGGACGGCTCAATTCCCGCGACGTTCCAGATCATGCACATGGTGCGCCCTCTCTCTCTCCCTCCCTTCTCCTCCCTCCTCCTCCCGCCCTCCTTCCTCACTGACACCCGCCCACCCCCACCCCCGACCGCCCCCAGATCGGCTGGAAGCCCGACCCTTCGCAGCCGAAACCGGCAAAGCGCGGCTCGGGGTCGACCAACCTCGCGGACGTGATTGGCGACGAGGGCGCGACCCCGCTGCAGAGCTCGTAGACGCGTGTGTATTGCGGGCTGTGGATGCAGCTGGGAAGTATTTGATGCGTCGTCGGAGGAGCAGGAGAGGGGTGTCAAAGCGGGAGCGGGCGACGTGAAGAGGAGCGCGTGGCAGCGCGGACTGCGCCCGCGCTCGCCCGAGGTCGACTGGCGTCCTGAATGCTCTGTCAAAAGCGCTGGACCGCACTCCTTGCATCGCTCGGCTCCGATCCGCCAGTCTGCCTTGTGATTCTCGAGGCCCGGCGGGCCTCTCGTTGCTCGTATGTGCTCCAGGGCGCACGTTGCATTTCATTTCGCTTCTCTTCTGCGCTGTGGCTCTTCGCTCTGGCTGGCCTGTCTTTTCCCTTCCGCGAGCCCGCACGACCGGGTCGCCCCGGTTGCAGCCCTCGTAGCTATTCTCCGTCTCTGTTTCTCGCGCGCGACCGTCGCTCTATCAATCTCTTGCGAACACATATCCTCATGTGGACCGGGGGTGGATGGCTGGTGGCGCGATGAGCGAGAAGGGGTCGGAGCGAGGGATCGAGCAAGTGCGAGCTTCGAAGCGGGGCTGGCGGACGAGGCCGCTCGAGTCCTGCGTCGAGACTCGTCGGCTCGCGCCCGGACAAGCTTGCGGTCCTTTCGACGCGGACCCGAGCACGCGGTTCGCGTCTGCAGCAGCTTCTCGAGAGGGGCCGAGATGCGAGCGCCGCTGTGACCTTCGCAAGTCGCGGTTGAGGCCCCGGCGATCTCGCCTTCCGCTCTCCTCGCACGAGAGAGCATACCGACTGAGTCGATCTCGAAGTACACGCACGAACAACGGCACTGCCTCAAGCAAGTGCACCCCACTCGGCCCTCGTCTCGCCCTGTACCCCTTCCTTTCCCGCCATCCCTTCTTCCCTGCCGCCTCCTGCCCTCCTCGCCCCCGCTCTATCTTCTCAGCCCACTCGCCTAGCTGAGCTTCCAGTCGCAAGTTCTGCACTCCCCGTTTCTATGCGAGGCGTGCTACAGCGTGGAGACAAAGACAAAGGCAAAGGTCAGCCGGCGGCCTTCTGAGACGACGCGCTCACCAACTCCTGTTTCCAGCTCGAGGGACAGCTGCCGGATACGATGCGGGGTCGCAGACTGAAGGACGTCCCTTTGCACACTACAGGAGCCTTGACCGCCGCCGCCGCAGTTACCTCCGCGTTCAAGCCCCTCCCTCGTCAAGCAAGCACGACCGCTCGTCCGCGCACGACGATCTCGCCACCGAGGTCCTCTCCCGTCTCGACCTGCAGAACTCCGTTGGCACCACGCGTTTGCGCCTGCGCGGTCAAGTCCTCGATCGCGAGGTTGAGCCGGTCGTCCTCACTCAGGAGCCCACCGCCCGACATGCGTGACGACAGGCCCTCGACAAAGCCGAGGTCCCGAGCTGTGATCCAAGCGTGCAAGTCAGTCGGTGAGGCGGCGGAAGAAGACAAAGAGGGTCGAACAAGCGCACCGACGGGCCTGCCGGGGACGCGCGCCTCGTCTGTGACGACAAAGTCGAGCGCGCCGGCGCCGAACGCTCCGGGCATTCCGCCCATCCCACCCACGCCGCCAACGCCGTCGAGCAGTCCGTCACCAAACAGCGGCGGGTCGACCATGCCCCTCTCGTGCAGTGTCAGGTCGTCGAGCGCGCCGAGGTCGCCGACGCCGCCGTACCCGCCGCCGAGGCCACCGACGCGTGGGGAAACGTTGAACGTGTTGTAGTTGACCACGCGCGGCGACGGCGTGCGCGCGAGGAGCCGCGGCGACATGCCGAGACGGGCTGGCGAGGGCGTGCGAGCGCGCAGCGGGAGACCACCGCCGTGGTGCAGCCCGTGCATGTGCGGGGTGTGGACAGGTACGGGGACGGGGACGGGAGCGACGCGCGGGGACGAGAGGTGGTGGTGGTGGTGGTGGCCGCCAGCGTGCAGGCCGCCGACGCCGCCGAGGTAGGGCGACCCGCCCATCGTCCCTGGTAGCGCACCGCTCCACGAGTGGGTCCGGCGAAGCATCGTCCCGCCGCCGCCGTGGTGGCCGTAGGGCAGCAGAGCTGGCGACATGCGAGGTGAGGCGAGGATGGCCTGGTTTGCGGCGGCGAGTGCCGCGCGCTCGTGCCTCATCCCCGACGCCGTGCGTTGCTGTGGGACGGCGCATGAGCTGAGGCTCGTCGAATGCGAGACAGGAGCGAGCTCACCTTTCTCACTGCCTCTGCCTCGAGACGCGCCCGCTCCGCCCTGATCCTCGCGAGCTCCGTCTCCCTCCTCCGCGCGTCCTCGAGAGCCAGCCTCTCTCCGCGAATGAGCGCCCTGTCCCGCGAGCGCGAGCGCGAACGGACCAGCGCCCCGCCGCCCAGCCCGCCGAGCATGCCCATGCCTGGGCTGCCGAGCATGCCCGTGGCGGGGCTGCCGAGCAGGCCGGCGGGACGTCCGCCGTATGAGCCAAAGGACGAGGCCCGTATGCGAGGCGACGGCGCGACCAGTCCGCCGGCCATCATGGGGGCACCGTGGACGCCGCGCTCGAAACCGAGAGCTTGATGGTTGACGCGGGCGGCCTGTCAACGAACACAGTCAGTCGAGGATCTGACAAGGAGAGGAACTGGCGCACCTCGCGCTGCAGTTCGCGCTGCTTGCGAATGTGCCTCTCCTCGTGCTTGATCTCCTGCTCCGGTTCCTCGAGACAGGTCAGCTCGTGTCGATTAGTCAGGACAGTCAGCGCACGTGAATCTTGCGGCGCTCGCCCTCGCGCACGAGGCGGTCCTGCGCCTCCCTGAGCCGCTCTCCCTCGGTCGGTGCGCGGTAGGTTTTGGCTCCGAGGGACCACCTGCCGCCGGACGAGGCGGAACCACCGTACATGCTGGGAAGCGGGTGACGCGTCGGCGAACGAGAGCGAAAAAGAGGCGCTGCGGCGGGAGGAGATGCGCTGAGTCGGGAGTGGAGTCCACGAGACTGTCAGGAGCGATGTAGTTTGTGCACGAGGGAGGCTGTGAGAGGAGATGGAAGAGAAGAGACCGCGAGGGGAACAAGGGACGTACGGACAGGCCCAGCTCGGGCGAACGGGGGCTCGTGCCTCGGACACAGGAGACCGGTCAGAGAAGAAGAGGGGGAAGCGGAGACGAAAGTCCCAGCTGGAGCCTAGCGCAAGCAGCAGAAGCGAGGCTGGAGCAAGCGAGACAAAGCAGAGCAGACGCTGCGACGAGCGAGGCGGCGAAAGAGAGTGCGGGGCGCGGGCGGCACGACAGGGCAAGAACGCGGGCGAGGGGGTGCTACAAACGACAGGACGAGGTCTATGCGCGAATACTGGACAGTGCCGGGGAGTCTGGCAGGGAAAGGGGAGCACGGCCCTATCCCTTCCTGAGCCGGACTGCGCGGCCGACGCCGGTGAGGCCGCCTCCCTCGCCCTCCCACACCTTGGTCTGCACGCCGAGCACCGCGTGAGCGCCGCGACGCAGACCTTCAACGCGCAGGAGCGACTTGATGGCGGCGAGGTCTGTCGCATGCGGGCTACCCACCTGGACGAGGCCTAGCTCCTCGACGACGAAGAAGCCGGGGACCGACAGTCGGGACGTGACGAGCACTTGGCGCGAGGGGAATGAGGGCAGGGAAGGGAATGGGTCGGAGAGCGGCTCTGAGCCGGACAGAGGCGCGGCGACAGAGGCGGGGCGCGAGCGGACGGCGGGCGAAGGAGGCCGCGACGAGGACGGCGAGGCGGTCGAGGACGAGGCGCGGGAGAAGGACAGCCGGGTCGGTCGCCGGGCGAGTCCTGGGACAGGAGAGTCACTCGGAGAGGGCGTGCGACTGGTGAAGGCGGACGGGAAGCGCGGCGGCGAGGTTGAGAGGACGAGAGGGGATGCCGGCACGAAGGAGCGCGTCCGGGTCTGTTCGTCCAGGTCTTCGTCGGTGGTGTGTAGGGAGGGTCCTGGTGACATCCAGGAAGGTCAGCGCGTGCAGCGTGCAGAACGAACCGTGAAGGCCCGAGGCAATACAAAACGCACCCTGCATGGTCGGCGACGAGAGCGCATGCTTGGCGAGCTCCTCGAGGAGCTTGGCCTCGCGACGTCGCTTCTCCGCCTCGTCGAGCTCGAGCCGCAAGATCAAGTCGTCGGGCTGGCGTGCGACCGCCGTCCTGAGCGTCGCCACCTCGCCCGCGCGCTGACGGGTCTCCCGCCACGCCTCTTGCACCTTGAGCAGTCGCCGTTCCCACTCGGTCGTGTAGGCGTGCATCGACTCGGTGATGGTACGGGTGCGCTCGGTCATTCGGTACGCGGGCGAGAGCGGGGCGGGCGTCGACGAGGTGGTCGAGAGCGACCTCTGGCGGCGAGGTTGGTGAGTGAGTGGGGGCGGCGGGGGCTTGCGGTCGCGCGACATGGCCACGTCTTGCGGGTCGAGTGGCAGAGGCAGAGCCAAGAGAGTAGCACGAGGGAGAGGCCGAGGTAAGAGGCAGCCGTGGACAGACGCCCGACGTTGTAAGCTGCACGGACACCGTTAATTTCCGTCCGCGGCGGCCGGCACTCGCGATTCGATGACCCCCAGACTCGGTGACGCGTGAACGTGCGCACGCTTGGCGACGCGCAGGGGCGGTGCGTGCGGGCGAGCCGGAAGATCGCGAGCGGGACTCGTCACGCGGGACCGCGAGCAGCGCCTCGTCGAAGACGCGGGCCGGCTCTCGAGGGCGACACCGTTTGGGACTCGCCCAGCAGAGCGCGCGTCGACATGGTGAACGGTGCGAGTGAGAGCCCGGTCGGGCGCGAACTCCGCGGCGCCGGTTGACTCTCGACCTCACCTCGCGCGACCATGAACGCCCGAGCTGCAGCTAACGAGCTATGGACGCAGGCAGACCTGCCATCTGCTGCCCTCGCGCATCTGCGCCTCCCGCCAGCCCAGTCGCCGCCGCCCTCCTCGTTCCACGTCGACGCCGCGGCACAAGCGGCCATCGGCCTCGCGGCTCTCGCAGCGTCGCAGATCCACGCTCTCCGCACAGGTGACGAATCAGTCGACGTATGCGTGCTCGCAAAGGACGCGGCGGCCGAGTTCAGGTCGCAGGACCTCGCGCGCCTTGATGGCGACACCGGGTTCGAGTGGGACGCGCTCGCGGGCGTTTACGAGGCCAAAGACGGCTGGATCAGGCCTCACACCAACTGGAGGCACCACCGAGACGGCTTGCTTGACCTGCTTGGGCTTGCGCACGACGCGACAAAGGCCCAGCTCGCCGCGGCGTTCGCTCAGAGGGGCGCAGACGAGGTTGCCGAGGCTGCCATGGAAGGTGGCCTGGTCTGCACGACTTTGCGCTCTTTCGCCGAGTGGTGAGCACGCCGCTGCTGTCGAGGGTGTTCCCCACTCATCCAGCTCGCTCCCCTAGGGACGCCCACCCCCAGGGCCGCGCTGCTCTTGACCGAGCAATTCACGGCCCGGTCCGTCTGACAAAGCTGTCGGATCGCCCGGCAAAACCTCTCGCACCTTCCGCTTCACGAAGACCTCTCGAGGGGCTGCGAGTGCTCGACCTGACGAGGGTCATCGCTGGACCCGTCGCAGGGCGCACGCTCGCCGGTGCGCTTGCCCGTCCGTCCACTCGATTCTGCAAGCTCTGACCCATCCCTCGTGCAGCCTACGGAGCCGACGTGCTCTGGGGTGCGCTCACGCGCTTCGCCGACTCCAGTGCGGGCGCAGCTCACCTCCCCCTCTAACCCGCAGTCACCTCTCCCTCCCTCCCTTCGCTCCCGACTCTTGATTTTGACACCGCCCGCGGCAAGCGCACTATCCAGCTCGACCTACGATCTTCCGCCACCGACCGCGCGACGTTCTCCTCCCTCGTTCGCGACGCCGACGTCCTTCTCGAGGCGTACCGCCCCGGCGGGCTCGCCTCTCTCGGCTTCAGCCCCTCCGACCTTCTCAAGCTCAATCCCGACCTTGTCCTTGCGGACCTGACCGCGTGGGGCAGCGTCCACGGCGACGCGGCCTCGCAGGGCGGCCCATGGTGCGGGAGGAAAGGCTTCGACTCGCTCGTCCAGTTTGCGAGCGGGTTTGGTGAGGCCGAGGGAAGGGCTTGGAGCGAGTGGAAGAGCGGGGAGAAAGGGAGAAAGGTTGAGTTTGCGCCGAGGGCATTACCTTGTCAGGTCCGTGACCACGCGACGGGCTACCTCACCGCGTGCGTCCCTTCCTCGCCATCGAGCTCGTACTCGAGCAGTGTCCGATAGTTCGCGCATCACTATTCTCCGCAGCTTCGGCATCCTCGCCGCCCTGTACCGCCGCGTGACCCTGGGTGGGGCACACCTCGTCACGACCACCCTCCTCGACACCGCGACCTGGGTCCGCTCGCTTGGCCGTACCGACCCTGCTTCCGAGCGGTTCTCTGCGGCGCTCGAGACGCAGGAGGAGCTGCGGGCGAGAGGTCGGACGGAGAAGCTCGAGGGGTGGGACGGCAAGGAGGTCGAGTTTGTGCGACACGGGGCGACTTTCGGTGAGGGCGTCGAGGTCGGCTGGACGCGCGCGCCGACTGGGTATGCGGACGGAGTACCAGAGTGGGTACCGCGGGACGAGTAGAGCTTGTCTCCAGGGCAGAGCAGGCGGGACCTTCGCAACTCAGACCTCTCGCTGTACGACGCGAGACGGCTGACAGTGCGCCTTGCGACGTGCGACGAGTCGTGTACGTGCACACGAGGACAGACAGCCGTTGTGAGAATGCAGAGATACCGCAACGAGACGAGGCCCAGGTCGGCGTTCAGAGCTTGGCCTTGCCGCCCTTGCGGCCCTCCGGCACGGGACCCTTCCACTCCTTGCCGAGCCAGAACGCGATCGTCTCGAAGCGGTCAGAGCCAAAGAAGGAGCGCTTCTCGCCGTCGTCGCGCTCGACGACAATCCAGGGGAACCCGAACGCGCCCTCGTCGACGGCCTGCTGGCTCTCGCTCTTGAGCAAGCCCTTGACCTTGTCCGAGGTCGACAGCTCGACGACCTTGTCGATCTCGGCCTTGGAGAAGAGGTTGTCCTGGGCGAGCATCGAGGCAAAGTTGGACGGGTCGATGGCGTCGAGGGCCGTCTTGCCCCCCGTGGGCTGCCAGATGGCACCCTGTGAGCACGAGTGAGCGTCAGTGAGACGGCCCGCCGGCAGATCAAGCGATCTTGTGGGAAGAAAAGCACGCCTACCCTGGGACAGGGCCGCGGCATACTCACGTAGAACAGGTCGGTCGCCTTCTCGAGCTTCTCCGGCGCGATCTCCTCGATAGAGCGGAGGAGGCGCATGCAGTGGATCGTGTTGAGCGGGAACTTGGTCGGGAATTGGTACGGGACCTCGAAGAACTGGGCCGCAAGCGGCATGTCCTGCACGCGCGCGAGGGAGGAAAGTGCATCAGGGCCTGGCGGTCTTGGGCTTTACGAGAACGAGGGGGGAGATCCGCGCACCGACTGGTTCATCCACTTGCCCTTGTTGGGGACCGTGATGGGGGGCTTGTTGCCCGCGGCGTTCATGACGCCGCCGAGGAAGACGGGCTTGAGCACGAGGTCCATGTCCCACTGCTGGCGGTACCGCTTGAGGACTGCGCGAGCACGCGTGCATCCGGGTACAGGAGCGTTGAGCACCGGCGCATGCGACGGGGTGCGAGTGCGAGCGAGCGGGTGCACAAGGTGGGGAACGCGGAGGTGGGGAAGAAGGAGAGGAGAAGGGGGCGAGGGCAGGTCAGCGCAGGCTCGCAGGCGGGCGACGGTCTCCCCAGCACAGGAGTGCACGCACCGGCATAGGCAAAGAGGGTCCACGGCGAGACGACGTCGTAGTGGAGAACGGCGCGAACCATTGTCGTCGGCGATGGGCGTGGGGGCTGGCGAAGAGAGGCGGAGCTGGGGCGCTGGGCGCGTGGACGGGGAGCAGGAGAGGATCCTGAGCGGGTTGAAGTAGGGTGGGAAGGCTGAGCGCACAAGCGCGAGGTGGGGGAGCAAGGCAAGGCAAGGTGGCCGCGGCCGGCTCGCGAGGAGGCCGGACTCGGAGAACTCGCGGCGGACAATTGCGACCGCGCGAAGCGGCAGCGGTCGTTACCATGTGCACCAGAACCAAGAGCGATGGCAAAAGTGCATGTATAACAAAGCTTCGAGACGACTGCTGACTGCTGCGGCGGATTGACCTCCTCTTCTCTTCCTCTGCCCCACTCCACCGGTGCGACGAGCTCGAGACCCGGACACCGTCGCCGCTCTCACTCACTCAGAGTACTCGTGGTTGACGTCTTCCGGCTTCTCGATCTGCAGGATGTCGGCCGCGTAGGTGTTAGTAGGAACGTTCGCACAGCAGGCGCGACCAAAAGGCCAGGAGCAGGCGGAGGGCGAACGACTCACAAAGCGCTTGATGCGCTCGTATACGGTGAAGACGACGGCCTGACCGGGTGCGACACGCGCCACGCGGGGCGTGATGCCCTTGTAGAAGGCCGAGGGCCCCTCTTCCCGGAACATCTGGCCCGCGACGGTTGAAAAGCGGGTCCATGCCGTTTCGCCTGCGAGCTTGGTCGCGCGCTGGATGCGGGTCCTGGTGCGGTTGGACGGTCGCGGAGAGGCGGAGGGGAGTGAGTGAGAGGAGGACGGGGTGTCAGTGGAGAGCGGAGGGGAGGGCGAGAGCCGAGCGGACCTTCCCAAGGGAAGGCGAGGGGCAGGACGCACTTGATCGTGTCGATGGGCGCGTTGGTGAAGGGCCCGACGGCACCCGAGATGAGACCGATGATGGACGTCTGCCACGCGGGGAGGCCACCGTCGGGGTACTGCGGCTGGTACCGCTGCAGGATCGACTTGAGCTCCGTGTAGGCCGTGAAGTTGGCGGCTGCGGGTGGGGGCGACGCCTTTGGAGTCAGCGCGCAGCCCCGCAGGAGGACAGCGAGGATGAGCGCACCCTGGTTGGTCGCCTGGCGGAGCGCAGTGAGCGCGACGCCGCGGTACAGGGTGCCAAAGCCCTCCTCGCGCAGGATGACATAGAGGGCGTGCGCCGCGTTGCGGTACTTGGGGATGTCGAGCGGATCCGTCATCGAGTGGACCTGAGCCTGCAGACGGATCTTGACGACCTCCATGGGGCACACGACGAGGACGGCCTCGGTGACACCGGCGCCAAGACCAGCTGTTCGAGCGTGCGAGGGCGCAAAGGTCAGCGCGGCACACTCGCTGCCAAAGAGGAACGGCGCGCACGCACCAAAGAAGATGGCGGTGCCACCCGTCTTGCCCGTCTCCTTGTTGGCGAGCAGCGCCTTGTACTGCTCGAACGAGGCAAAGCGGATGGCCATCTTGGGCACGATGCCCGTCACGACGGCGCCGAGGCCCTTGTACAGGCCGAGCGGGGACTCCTTGCGGACGATGTGCATCGCCGTCGCGACGAAGCCGCGCGCCTTAGTCTGCGAGAGCGGAAGCGCAGGAGCCTCCGGGTCAGCCCGACGAGCCGGAGAGAGAGAAGGCCTTCCGCGGCACGCTCGACGGAGAGAGGAGGACGCACGCCGCTAGCCCTGCCGCTCCTACTCAGCTGCATGCGGACCTACATGAGGCGGACCGGCGAAAAACGAGTCAGCGCGGCGCTCGGCAGAGAGAGGGAGAGAGAGAGGGGAGGGGGGGGGGCAGGCGAGACGCGCCTTGACCGTGTCGAGCCAGTGACAGCAGAGGGCTTCGGCCATGCCTGCACCACCTCCTGCGACGAGGTGCACGCCGATGGGCGTCTTCTTCTTGGGTTCCGCGCGGGCAGACATGGTGAGGACCGGAGGTGGGGGTGAAGCCGGAGGAGGGGGGTGGAGAGAGGGAGGGGGAGCCGTTGGGTGCGAAGGGAGGCTGTGGGTGGTAGGGGCGCTAGAGTCGCAGTGAGGCGTGCGAAGGGGCGGGTGCAAGGTGGACCGGTGCGAACGAAAGAGACGAGAGAGAAGTCGCCGGCAGTGAAGGAGTCGAGTGCCGCGGTTAACCTGCGCGAGCTCGCCAGGCGGCTTTGGTCAGCGCCGGGTCGACCCAGTGTCAATTCCGAGCTGTGCAAGCTGACGCACGGATATGAACGGAGGCTGCACAGAGACGAGGAGGAAGCCGGAAGAGGAGAGAGAGCAGTGCGCAAGTTCGCGCGTGTGAAGGCAATCGGCCCCGCCGACCCGGGCCAAACCGGTGTCGCCTTTCCCGCGCACACGACTCGGACCTCTCTCTCGGGGCGGGCCAAGACACTCGCTCGCTGGCAGTCCTTTTGCAACATCTCGGGATCGCCCTCACACTCAGTACTCGAGCTCGTCGTCCATCTTGGCGTCGACGCCGGCGCCAGCTGCAGCGCCCTCGGCGGGCGCTCCGTCGTCCGCGGCACCGGCGGCCCCGTCGCCGCCCTTCATGCCGTCCGTCGCTGGCTCCTCCTCCTTGCCTCCTGCTGGCGACCCGCCATCCGCCTTGGCCCTCGCGCCATCCGTGGCCATAGCGACGTCGTCCCCTGAAGGCGCCGGCGCCTCGGCGGAGCCTTTGACCTGCTCCTGCTCCTGCGACTGCTCCTTCTGCGCGTCCTTGGCCTCGCTCGATGCTGGCGCCGATGCCTGCTCCGTCGTCGGTGCGCCATTCTCCTTCGCCAGCACCGGCAGCGCCGACCCCTCGTCGCGCTCAACCTCCATGCGCCCACCTCCATCCGCGTTCCTGCGCTTGGCCCTCTCCTCGCGCTCCCTCTCGTCCCTCTCCTCGAGCTCCCTCCTCCGCTTCTGCCTCTCGTCCCGCTCGGCGCGCTCAATCTCCTCCTCGCGCTCGCTCCGCCTCCTGCGCACCTCCTCCAGCGCCTTGACCTTGTCCCTCCGCGCCTCGTCAAGCTTGTCCTGCTCGGCGTCGCGCGCCCGGCGCACCGCGTCGAGCTGGTCGTCGAGGCGGTCCTCCTGCGAGGGGAGGAGGCGGTAGGGGAGGTAGTAGATTGGTCGCGGCGCGCGAGGGTCCGACACCTTGAAGGCGTGCGGGAGGCGCGGGTTCGAGGCGGGTGGGAGGAGGTCGTCGGAGGAGGAAGCGGGAGGCGGAGGAGGGGTGAAGGTTGTGCACAGGAAGCGGGCAGATGCGAGCTTGGCGGATTGACGCGTGCGGAACTGTGGGCGCGAGCGGAGAGAGTCAGCACCGGGCTCGCTGTCAAGAGCACCGTCCATCTCGCCCGACTCGGGAGTGAGTCACAACAGGGAAGGCTGTGTAAGGAGACTGTGCACGACTCACGATGTTGTCGGCGTGCGCGAGCTCCTCCTCGCGCCGGACCACCTCGAGCCTGAGTTCCTTGACCTCGCGCTCGCGGTCAACCTTGGCCTGCGCCTCCTTGCGCTCAGCCTCGAGCTTCTCGCGCAGCCGCTCCTGGAGCTCTGCGCGCTTGCGGCCCGCGTCCGTCTGCTCGACCTGCTTGACCTCGCGCTTGGCCCGCTGGAGCGTGCCCATCATGACGCCGAACATGCGCGCGCCGCGCTGGCGCGACTCCTTCTGGACGGCCTCGAGCTTGCGCTTCTTCTCGGCGCGTTGCTCGTCCGACTCGCGAGGGGGAGAGTCGGGCGCGTTGCGGGTCGTGGTCGACATGCCGGCGGTCGCGGGGTCCTCTACTGCTGGCGGGGCGGCGGGCCCAGCGGCGGCGGCGGCGGCGGGGGTGTCTTCGGTGTCCATGCCGTCTGTTGCAGGCTCCGTCGTGTCGTTCTGAGGTGGGGGCGCCGGGGAGGGGGACGGACGAGGGGGAGTCGCGGCAGCGGTGGAAGCGGGGGCGCTGCGGGAGCGGGCGAGGTCAGCGCGGGGCGGGTCTCGCCTGTAGAACGTAGGGCGTACGTGTTGACGTCTGCCATGCTCAGTCGCGAGGCAAGTGGGGGGCTGAGGAGGGAGACTGGTCCGTCCGTCCCCCTCTCTCTCGTCGTCGTCCTCCCACTGTCCCGCCGAGCTCGTCAAAACCATGGAGTGAGTCCTCTGTCTGCGTTTCTACTCTGGATACAACGGACCCCGCCACACGGCGCTCATCCAACCGCTCGAGATCCCGCTCACCTCCCATCTCCCCCCTTCCCCCCCCCCCCCTTCCCTCGAAACAGCCCCTCGCTCGCCGTCACCAACAAGTCCGAGATGGACGAGGCCCAGGTCAGGGCCCTCGAGGAACATCAGATCAGCCAGGGGTGCGCATCTCCCCTCTCTTCCCCCTTGTCCCTCTCCTCCTCCTCCCCGCTCACCTCCAGGTGTGTCACCCACCACGCACAGCCCGCTCTCGGTCCTCCAGACGGCCGTGCGCGCTGGATCGCAGGTCCTCATCGCCTTGCGAAACAACCGCAAGCTCCTCGGCAAGGTCAAGGCTTTTGACCGGCATTCCAACATGGTGCGCCTCGTCTCTCGCCGCTCTCCAACCCCTGCATCTGCCTGCCCGTCAGCCGCAAAGGTCGCGGGAGCAAATTGCTGACACAAAACACCATCTCGCCCCCGAACTCACAGGTGCTCGAGAACGTCAAGGAGATGTGGTCAGTCCTCGACGCCGCCCCCTCCTCGCCGCAGCGTTCGCTCCATCGAGCTCCGCCGCGGCCGTCGTTTCTCGTGCTGACTGTGACTCAACCTCGCGTGCACAGGACCGAGGCACCGAAGGGCAAGGGCAAGAAGCCGGTCAACAAGGACCGCTTCGTCTCGAAGATGTGTACGCCGCTCGACCCCTCTTGCCTCGTACGCCTGACCCAGGCACACACTGACCCGCTCCCTGTCTCGCTCGTTCCACCAGTCTTGCGGGGAGACTCTGTTGTGCTCGGTACGTCCCCCGGCGCCCATCCCCGCCCTCCTTGCGCACCGTAACAGGAGAACTGACCTCCCCTCCCTACTCACTCGCCTACGCCTCTCCCCTCACGCAGTGCTCAGGAATACGTAAAAGCGCCACGCCCGCGCCGCTGTCAGCGCATTGTCCACCACCCAGTCCTCGTGCCTTCCCTGTAACAAAACGCCTTGTCCCCCTCCCTCCCGCGCTCGCCCGGCGTCGATCTCCCTGGCGAGAGCCGGCGAGCAGAGAGCGGGTTCCCGGGCCCGACGCTCCCGGTCACGGACGACGGTGCCGCGTCTTGATGGCTGGCACAACTGGTTAGGACGTGACGACGCTGATTGACGCGTCGAAAGAGAGGCGGAGAGGAGGCCAGCTCCTAGGTTGGAGCGCACGAGCTGCCTCGTCTCGGCAAAGCAGAGAGGCACCGGGCGCAGATGCCTACATAGCTCGTCAAGCGTTTCTCGAGCCCGTGCAGATTGGTGAGCTAGTGAAGGTGTGCTATCCCCGCGGCCGCCGCCGGACTTTGCGACGTTGAGCTTCCTCCCCCTCCCCCTCCGCCTCCTCATCTCCTCCTCGCTGTCCCGCTTCCTCAACCACCCAGCGCACCCATGGCGCCCAACCCTTACCTCAAGGCGATCGCCCCCGGGTCCGCCAAACCCGCGAGCGGCTCCCCCGCGTCCGCGTCCGCATCGAAGCGCAAGGGCACCAAGCGCGACTCGACCACCGCCTCCTCGTCCTCGTCCTCCGCCGCCGCCGCCAACGGCAAGGCCAACGGCAAGGGGAAAGCCCGTGCAGACGACAGCGTGCTCAAGCAGGAGATCCTCGCGCTCGGAGGGGACGACGACGACTTTGAGCTGCTGCAGGGAGTCGAGAGCGACAGTGAGGTCGAGGGAGACGAGGGCGCTGGAGCCAAGAAGGGCGATCCGGTACGAGTTCTTGCCTTCTCAATCGCGATGTGCGTGTGGTTGCGCCAGGCTGACGGGAGTAACCTGCGCGCGCACGTGCAGGCTGGCTTGCTCAAGGACCTGAGGTCGTTCGTCAAGGGACTCGACTTCAAGGCGGCAGGGGCTGACGCGCCCGCCGACGACGCCGACGCTGTCGAAGACGACGACGAAGAGGAGGCGGAAGAGGACAGCGACGACGACGAGGCGGAAGAGGAGGACGAGGAGGCTCCGGCGGCCAAGCCCGTCGTCGAGACGAAGCCCGCCGACGAGTCCAAGCCGAAGAAGGAGACCAAGGTCGAGCGCGAGGCGCGACGCATGGCCGAGCGCGAGGCGGCAAAGGAGGCGGACAAGGCGTTGAGGGCCGACAAGGAGATTGCCAAGCTCGAGAAGCGGGCGGCGAAGCTCGAGGGCGGCAAGAGTCCTTGGGTGCGTCCTCCCCTTCGTGCGCTCCCACTCTCCCGCCTGGTCGCTGACGCCCTCCGTCATGCAGGTCGTCGACCCCACTCCGCAGTGGTACGCCGTGCCGACTGTCGCTCCGTCAGCGAGCGCGCCGCGCCCAAAGCCAGAGCTCGTCTCGACGATGCTCGCGCGCGGTCAGGCCCTCCTCACCAAGGAGAACGAGCTGTACGCCTCGGCGCTCGACCCCAAGGGCTCGAAGACCTCGGCCGCGCCGCCGCCCAACGGCCTCTCAAAGGCCGACCAGGTCTTCATCCAGCAGATCCTCACGTCCGGTACCTCGTCCGACCGCGTCTCGGCCCTCCTCCTCCTCGTCTCGTCGTCGCCCCTCCACACCATGTCGTACCTCGAGCAGCTGAGCGCCCTCACGCGCAAGAAGAGCCGCGACGAGAGCATGCGCGCCATCCGCGGCCTCGTCGACTGGTTCCGCTCCGAGGGCGGCGGCAGCCCGGACCGCAAGCTGCGCTACATTGCCGACCAGCCGGGCCTCGCGACGGTCGCGGTCGCGTTCGAGGCGCTCGAGAAGAAGGGAAAGTACGCCGTGTCGTCGCACGAGGGCCTCGGAAAGGCAGACGTCGAGCGCTGCCTCACCCTGTGGGCCTACGAGGATTGGTTCAAGAGGTGGTTCTTCCAGGTGCTGCAGGCGCTCGAGGTCCGTTCCTTTGTTTCACTCTGTGTTCCCACCGCCTCGCATTAGGAGGACCCTGCGCTGACGCACGGCTTTCCCGGCGAGCAGCAAATGTCGGTCGACCCGCTCCCGCACCCTCGCAGCCAGGCCGTCATGCACCTGTCGAACCTGCTGCGCGACAAGCCCGAGCAGGAGAGCAACATCCTGCGCCTCCTTGTCAACAAGCTCGTGCGTCCCCCTTCTGCTCGCGTGACCCAGCCCTCACTCGAGTCACTGACTCGTCTCGTCACTCAGGGCGACACGAACCGCTCGATCGCCTCCAAGACGTCGCACCACCTGCTCCAGGTCCTCCAGACCCACCCGGGCATGACGCCGATGCTCGTCCGCGAGGTGTCGGCCCTCGTCCTCAAGCCACGCTCCGCCGTCCAGGCCGTCGCTCCCTCGTCGGCATCCACGAGCCACGTCCGCTTCGGCGGGCTCGACGACGACGAGGGCGCGGCCAAGAAGAAGAAGCACGCGGCGGCGGCGGCATCGTCTGTGACGGTCAAGGACGCTGCGCGCGACAACGCGCGCTACTATGGCGTGACGACGCTGAACCAGGTCATGCTGCGCAAGGACCAGGGCGACGTCGCGGCCAAGATGGTCGACTGCTACTTCGAGGTCTTCTCGGATGTCCTTGGCCGGCTGCCGGACAAGGAGGAGGGCGAGGGTGAGGACGAGGGCAGCGATGGCGAGAAGAAGGCCAAGCCGCAGGGCAAGAAGCGCGCGAGGGGCGGGGACAACAGGGGCGGGAAGAAGGGCAAGGGGCAACAGGAGCTGCCGCAGGACGCGGTCAACGACGTCGACAGCAAGCTCGTCGCTGCCGTTCTGACGGGCATCAACCGCGCCTTCCCCTTCGCGAAACTCGAAGACGACGCGTGCGTGTTTCCCCCCCCTTCCCTGGGCGCGACCGACGAGGCTGACCCGTTCCTCACCCGGCCCCGCAGGTTCAAGCGCCGCCTCGACACCCTCTTCCGCATCACGCACACGAGCACCTTCAACGTGTCGATCCAGGCCCTCATGCTCATCTTCCACGTCTCGTCGGCCAAGCGCGACGTGTCGGACCGCTTCTACCGCGCTCTGTACACGTCGCTGCACGACCCGCGCCTTACGCACTCGAGCAAGCAGGCGCTCTACCTCAACCTCGTCTTCCGCGCGACAAAGGCCGACAAGGACGCCAACCGCGTCGCCGCGTTTGTCAAGCGGCTGATCCAGGTCCTGACCGGCATGGACACGACGTTCGTCCTCGGCGGCCTCTTCGTCGTCGGCGAGGTGCGCTCTTGCTTGTTGCGTCTGTTCTCGAGTTGTGCACGGCACTGACTATCTACTCGCCTTGACGCAGCTCCTTGCCTCGGTGGCCGGCCTCCGCACGCTCCTCACCGTCCCGGAGACGACCAAGATCGCCGCCGTTGCCGAGGCGACCAAGGCCGCGGGCGACAAGGGTGACGAGCACGCTGCGGACCGCTACGACGGCAAGAAGCGAGAGCCCAAGTACGCGCACGCCGAGAACAGCTGCCTGTGGGAGCTGGTGCGTCTCGGTCTCTCCCCCTTGGCTTCCGCCCAGTCTCGCTCACCAGCTCGCATGCCCACGCAGACGCCGCTCCTGTCGCACTGGCACCCGACCGTCGCCTCGTACGCCGAGGCGCTCCTCGTCGGCGACTCGCTGTCGGCGGCCTCCGACCTCGAGCAGTTCTCGCTCGCGGCCTTCCTCGACCGGTTCGTGTACCGCGAGACCAAGAAGGCTGCTGCGTCCAAGGGCAGCAGCATGATGCAGCCGGGTCTGGCGGGGCAGGACAAGAGCGGCCGGGTGACGCTCGTCAAGGGCGCGCACCGCAGCGCCAAGGACGAGGCGCCCGTCAACTCGGACCAGTTCAGGCGGAGGAACGTGCACGACGTGCCCGTTGACCAGGTACGTTGCCGGTGTCCGTACTTCTCCTCCGTCCGGTCGACCCACTGACAGGTGTCCTGTTGCGCACACGCAGATGTTCTTCCACAAGTTCTTCACGTCCAAGGCGACCCTCGACGGCGACAAGGCCAAGTCGGCGTCTAAGCGCAAGCTGCGCCGTGGTGCCGACGACTCGGACGCAGAGGGGAGCGACGCCGAGTCGATCGCCGATGCGGGAGGCGACGCCGACGGCGCCGTCGACCCTGACGAGCTCGCGGCGGCGATGGGCGACGACGACGACGAGGAAGAGGACAAGACGGACGACGAGCTCGAGGAGGCCATTTGGAAGGAGATGCGCCGCACCATGCCGCGCGCAAAGGGTGACAGCGACATCGAGCTCGACGACGAGGCGGGCGCAGACCTCGATGACGACGAGGACGGCGAGGACCTCGCCGCGTACGACTACTCCGACTCGGAGGACGGCGCCGCCGAGGAGGGCGACGGCGCGTTCAAGTCGGCGTTCCCCGACGAGGAGGACGACGAGGCGCTCAGCGGCGAGGACGAGTTCCTCGAGGCGGACGACGACCTCGTGGGCTCGGACGAGGACATGCCACTCGGCCTCGTCGCCGGTGGCTCGGACGACGACGACGACGAGGACGACGAGGACGCGGCGGCCAGCAAGAAGAGCAACAAGAAGCGCAAGCTCAAGCACCTGCCGACGTTCGCGAGCGCCGACGACTACGCGCACCTCCTCGGCGCCGACGACGAGGACGATGATTTGTAGGCGGCTGTCGGCTGAAGGGTGATGGCATGCAACGACTCGTGCAACGCCCGGCCTGCCGATGGCGTCGAGAAGAGCTCGTGCGAGCGCGGTTACTCCCGGGCCTTCCCAAGCCAGCAAGCGTGTCTCCACACAGAGGCGCAGAGAGTGCAGCGCCAAATGCAAGGTTCGTGCGCACGCTTTCGCTCAGGAGGAAGGAAGCGTGCACCCAAGCTCAAGTTAATCGAGGGGCGACCCGACCGAGCCCGCGGAGAGAGAGCGCTCGGAGGGGAAGGGGGAGGAGAAGGCAAAGATCGCCCTCGCCCAGAGTGTGAGCGCCTTCGGACGACTCGGACTTGAGGCTCTGTGCTCTCAGGGACAAGTGCGAGGGCACGCGCGCGACTGGCGTGCACGAGCCGCAGGGCGGAGGCAAACCCCGCGAGCGAGAAGGGTGCTGCGGGTCAACTCTGCTCTCTACGTAGGGCGCGGGGGAAGCCTCCGGTCCTCACGCTTTCACTCCGCCTACTGTGCACGTGCACCACTGAGCTCGACACGCTTGAGCTCTCGAGCTGACTAGGCCGCGCTTGACGTCTTTTCCTCCCTCCTGCCGACGAGCGAGAGGCCCGAGCTGGCCTGCAGCTGGGGCCGACGTGCGCCGGCGCCGCGACGACGTCGGGAGCAGCGAGGCCGCAATTGCAAGCGACCTGTCGCGAATCGCTTGTGAGCGAGCTGCAATCTGGGGCTGTGAGACTCCTCTCGTGGCGGCTCTGAATCGACACCGCCGGGCGGATGGACCGGGGTCAGCTCGTCTTTTGTCGGCTCCCAAGCGGAGCAGAGTGGTCCGTAACATGCATTGCAAAAGAGAGAGCGCGCCAAGTCGATGCGATATGTACAGTACGGAAGCAAGCAGCTGTGCCTTCCTACCTGGGAGATGAGAGCGTGCACGCGTGCGTACCCGTGGGATCCGTTCCCGGTCTGTGCAGCGGGTGCGGACGCTGCGCGGGGAGAGGCGTCGGTCGACCAGGATCAGACTGCGCAGAGCGCAGCAGCTTTTGCGGTGCCTGCAGCTGAGGAGACGCGGTCCTCGACAGCGAGGTCAGGAGTCCTGAGACCGGGGTGTGCGGCGAAAAAGTGCGGCGCGTTTGACGTTCGAGAGTCAGACGGACCCGGCCCGTGTTGCGAGTGGAACGAGAAGAGCACCGAAGGCGGAGAAAAGGGAAGGGCGCTAGCCGCGCGCTGTCGGCGTGCAGCGCGCGATGCTTGTGGTCGGGGTTGGGGGCCCGTTCTCCAGAGTGTGAGCGAGCGAGCGAGCGAGAGGGAGGCGCCGTCGAGACAGACTGGCGCGTTGCTTCTTGCTCTTCGTCGTTCAGTCAGTCAGGGATCTGCTGTACCCATCAGGCTCGACGCCGAAACCCCTGTCCCCTTCACCCTTCCTCCCTCCCTCGCGCGACGACGCGGATCGACACGACAGCGTGACGGGCCGACCCCTCCAGGTGCCGAGCACGCAGCCGCATCCGCTCAACCCGCTCAAGGTCCAGACCTCTGGTGGCCCTTGGAACGAGCTCCAACAAGCACTTGGTCCGAGGGTGCCTCCGTGCGCCTCCTCCCCGTCGCCTCTTCGCCTCGACCCGCGCCAGGGTGAGCTGAGCCCCCCCTCGTCTCAGGTGAGCGTCGCTGCGCCCCTTTCGAGCCCGCGGCTGTTCCCACACTCGCCCACGGCGCCCGTCCCCTTCGGCACCCCGCAACCGCCGGCACCCGACGCAGCCTAAGCCGCGCAGGGCAAGATCAGACTCGCGCCGAACAACACAGCCAGCAGGTGCGCTCTTCTCGTGACGGAGGTGCTCAGAGAGGCTGACCGTTTTGTTGAACCACGCCCAGCAGCAGCAGCAGCGCACGAGCGAGCGACTGAGGAGCACCCGTCACGCAGTTCGCCCCGACCACCGCCCCCCGCACCTCGTGCTTCGGCCCCCATTGAGCCAGCCCGTGCAGCAGCAGTCCCTGATCCTCACCACCCAGCGGCGCCCGCTCTGCACAGCCAAGAAGCCTCGCCAGCCGCTCCTGCTCCTCCCCCACCTCTCGGCCCTCCTCCCTCCATCCCCCTCCCCCCTTCCCCTCCGGCTCTCGCTAGCACTGCCAGCGCCAGCGTCAACGCATGGCCGACCCAGCGTTCCGCGGCTTTGTCGAGTCGACGCTCGACGCGCTCCTCGTCTTCGAGGGCTGCAAGCGCGGCTTCCTCCCCAAGATCACTCGCCGCCTCCAAGAGTTCGAGAAGCGCGCCAAAGTCGTGTCGGGCGCGGTCTTCGTCTTTGACGAGGAGGAGACGGGCATCAAGCGGTGGACCGACGGCCTGTCGTGGAGTCCCTCGCGCACGCTCGGCAACTTCCTCGTGTACCGCGAGCTTGACAAGAAGACGCCGCACGGGGCAGGGGGCGGGGGAGGAGATGACGACGACGGCGAAGGCGGTGCGGGAGGGTCAGGTGGGGCCAGCGTGAGGAGCAGGCTGATGGGAGGGCTCACGAGCAAGGCGGACCCGATCGACGAGCAGGACATGTGTGGAGGGCCCATCGCGTCCGGGTCTGGCTCGCGGCCGGGCAGCTCGGGGGCCAGGCGACGCTCGTCCGTCACCGAGGTCGGCGCAGCGACGCTCGACCGCGCCCGCGAACGCGCCCTCGTCGGCAGCCTCACGTCGAGCTACCGGTTCCGCTCGGACGGCCTCGTCAAGAAGACCATCTCGCTCCAGGGACTGCACCTCGTCGGCTACTACCGCATCGACGACGTCGTCAGTGGGCGCCTGCGCACGCCGTCGTCGCATCAGGAGCTGAGCGCGCTCGAGGTGTCGTCGCACTTCCTCGCGCCCTCGTTCTACCGCATCCCGCCCCTCGTCGAGATCGGCACAGATGGCCAGCTCAAGTACAAGGGCGAGGCCGATGCGCCTGTGTCTCCCGTGACGCGCTCGGGGTCGTCGCAGGGCATTCCCACACCCGCTGGACCTCAAGTGCGCCCTCTTCCCGCCTCGTCTGGTGGCCCCGTTCTGGACCGCATTTGACCCTCGTTTTTTATGCAGTCTCGTCCTGCTTCGTCGTCAAACGCTCCCGATCACTTCGGGCAAGTCCTCCCGCCGGCCGGCAGTCCCTGGGACCGCCCTCTCGCCACCACGCCCAACTCTCCCAGACGCGCCGTCGCCTCGAGCTTTCGGTCCAACAATCGCTTCGATCCCTATAGCTCTACCCGCATCTCGCCCAGTCACACCTTCACGCCGCACGCCGCGAGCGGCTATCCCTTCCCGCCCATGCCCTCGAATCAGCAGCCTCCGAGTCGAGCGGCCTTCCTGCCCGTAGGCGGGAGCGCCCTCGAGGGCGGTGGGGCATACTTCCAGGAGCGAACACCGCCCGTCGATGGCAGTACGAGCACGTCTGCCCCGCTTGCGGGCGGCGGGTGGCACGGGCCGCATGCCGGCGGCCTTTACCCTCCAGGGTCGAGCGGCAACGACTTTGGCGCCGACGGATTGCCGACACCCGGCCCAGCATTCTATCAACCGCGCCACTCGATCCCGTATGCGCCGACGAGCGACGCCAGCACTTCGGCGGGCATCTTTGCGTACAACCCGCCGCCGCAAGCGGGACCGTCGGGCCCCGGCGCGCAGCAGTACCGCGCGCCGCACACCGCCACAGGCGCCTACTCGGCGTATCACCGCCCCTACTCGGCCCAGCAACATCAGCCGCAGACGCATGCGCTCGCGCATGCGCACCTTCCCCCGTCCAGCACCGCGTCGAGCTATGCGCCGCAGCTGTCGCCGACGAACGAGAGCCACTCGCAGTCGCCCTTTGCGACGCCCCCCTCGACCGGGCACCCGAGCCGCGCTCCCCATCCGGGCATGCTCAACCTGTCCCTCGTGACGTCGGCCGTCGCGCCGTCGCAGGGCGGGTCTTCGCTCCCTTCGCCCGTCCCTCCCCTCGGCGGCGGCGGTGGCGGCGGCGGAGGCTACGCGGCGCCGCATCAGCGCCTCAACGGAGCGATCGTCGAGCCGACGAGCTCGCTGTCGTCGCACGCGGCAAGCCTCATGGCCGAGGTGTCGCCGCACAGCCCCGCCGACGCGGTGGGCGATTCGCGCATGCAGCAACAGCAGCAACAGGCGCTGCGGAGCATGTACCCTGGAGGTGGTCCGGGCGGATACGCGCCGCCGCCGCCGCCGCCGCAGCAGCAGCCGACGAGCTACTCGCCGTATGAGCAGCCGCGCGCGCACTACGGGTACCCGGCCCCGCAGCAGCAGCAGCAACAGCAGCAGCACCCGAGCGGCCTCGTCGCAGCCGTCGGCAACGAGGAGGTCGTCCCTGCGTCGGGACACGGGCTCGGCGTGTCGCCGTACGGCGATATTGTCCCCGCCGGCCAAGCGGGCAACGGCAACGCGCCTTCGGGGTACGGCCTCCCCCCGACGAACGGCGTGCAGCACCAGCACCAGCACCAGCACCAGCAGCAGCAGCAGCAGCAGCAGCGTCAGCCGTCATCGCACGGCTACGCGCCCGCTCTCTCGCACGGCGGCGGCGGCATGTACGACGGGCCGCCGCCCCATGTCGACGAGCGCGGCGGCGGCGGAGGCTGGGGCGTCAAGCGCGAGACGCCCGACCCGCACCTGCACCAGCAGCCGCTGTCGCCTCCGCTGCAGCCGCAGCAGGTGCAGGTGCAGGTGCAGGTGCAGCCCGGGTGGTGGGGCGGCGAGGACCCGTGGCAGCAGGGAGTCGCGCAGCGACAGGCGCAGGAGTTCCAGCAGGCGTGAGAAGAGTCGCGGGGCAGGCGTTCAAGCCCGGCTCTGCGCGCGAGGCCTGCCTGCCTGCCGGCCTGGCGACCCCGACACGACACGCCACGACGATACCCCTCACCCCCGCTCTCAGGACGTGGCGTCAACCGCCCTCTCGCTTCCCTCCCTCTTTACGCTGCTTTGCCCCCCTCTCCGCCTTCCTTTCCTTCCGTACTCGGTACCCCTAGATTTCCTCTTCTTCCGGTCACGCCTCGCTCCGTCACCCCGCCGTACCCCGCCGTGCCGCTGTGCCTCCCTCCCTCCCTCCCCCTCCCTTCACTCTACCTGACTTGCCTTCCTGCCTCATCGTGATTCCCTCGCATGCCGTTCGCTCACGCATCTCTGTACTCTCCGCCATCTTGCAACCCGGGGCGCGTCTTCTGCATCCTCTCTCTCTCCGTTGTGGAACCAGGGCACGCGCACAGAGAGTTTTACAACAGGCGACGAGGCGACACAGAGACAGACAGACAAGCGCTCGCTCCCTCTCCTCTCCTCCCTCAGTCCTCCTCGTACTCGTCCGAGTCCGCCTTGACCGCCTTGTGGTCCCCCTCGTCGCTCTCGTACTCGTCCTCGTCACTGTCCGCCTGCTTCTTCGTCGCCTTCTTCCTCGGCGCCGCGCCCGCCGCCGCGGCCTTGCGCTTCCTCTTGCCCGCGCCGGCGCCAGACCCCTCGCCCGCCGCGTCGTCCTCGTCGCCGTCGAGCGGGTCCGGCACCGACTCGACAATGTCGGCGCAGAAGTCGAGCATGGCGGTCGTGTTGACTGCGCGCTTGCTGCGAGGATGCGGGGGCGGAGGACGTCAGGGTTGCTCGAGGAGAGGGAGGGAGGGGGGGGGAAAGGGGGCAAGCGGAGACGCACAGGCCGTAGGGCGTGAGTTTCTTGCTCCCGCGCGACTCGGCGTCCTTGACGCAGGCGTCGACGAGGCTAGCGAGGAAGAGCTCGAGCGCCTTGGCTGCGCGTTGCGGCCAATGGGGAGGTCAGTCCAGCCCCAGGGTGAGGTGGGGGGAGGGTCACGAGAGAGAAGGAATGGGGACGGGGACACACAGACGACGATTGGGGTCGCAGCTGCGACTTTGCCGACCTCCTCGTCGGCCTGGATCATCTTCTTGATGCGGGCCTGCGGGTGAGGGAGGGGAAGATGAGTCGGAGTGGTGGAAGGGGAGACGAGGGAGGGAGGAGGACGCACGAGCGGGAAGCGCGCCTGGTTGGACTTCTTTCCCATCTTGACAAAGTGCAGCTGACCAGTCAAAGGAGCCCTTGAGAGAGTGCGAGGGTGTTGGAGGAGGAGAGAGTCGCCAGTCCTCATCAGCTTGACCTCGATCCCTCGCCTCACTCTCGCTCTGAGCGGTCGAGGACTAGCGCGATCCACTCGCACAATACAGTCAACACTTTCTACGCAGCAATGGACCCAGCCGCCGCCGCCGACGCCTCTCCTGCGGCTCTGTCCGCCTCAACCTCCAACCCTCAGAGCAACGCTGACGCCCTAACCCTTGCCGACGCACGAGCAACGGTAGAACCTCCAACTGCTGCCCCTGCAGCCCCCGACGCCGCGCCAGCCCAGCCGAGTGGTCCCACGGCGAGCACCGACCCCTCCGCACCCGCCAACCCTCCCCTCTCCAAGTCGGCCCTCAAGCGTCAGCGCAAGCAAGAGGCCTTCCAGGCCCAGAAGCTCCAGCGCCGCGCCCACGAGAAGGAGAAGCGCAAGGCAAAGGCGCAGGAGGTCAGGCGCCTCGTCGCAGAGGGCAAGATGGACAAGCCTGTCAACAAGAAGAGGAGGCCCAACGGCAGGCAGGAGCCGCATGGGGCGAGAATCGCTATCGACATGGGCTTTGACGACCTCATGACGGACAAGGTGCGGCCCCCTCCCTCAACGCTCGCCTCGCCGACTCGAGCTGTTCCCGCAGACGCTCACGGTCCCCTTGCTCTTTCGCCCCGCCCGCAGGAGGCCAAGTCCATGGCGTCTCAGCTCGCCTACTGCTACTCTGCCAACCGCGGCGCGACACACCCGTTCCCGCTCCTCATCACCTCGTTCAACGGCCGCCTGCGCGACGCGTACGAGAAGCGCGGCGACCATGTCAGCTGGAAGGGCGTCGAGTGGTGGGAGGACGGGATCGAGCAGCTGTACGAGGGCGTCGACGAGGTCGTGCCTCGGTCGGGTGAGGAGGCTGCAGAGGAGGAGGCGCCGGCCGAACAGCCTGCCGCGTCGACCTCCGCGGCCGTCGAGCCGTCGTCTTCCGCTCCTGCGGCAGCGGACGCCCAGCCCGCCTCTGCTACCGACGCTGCGCCTGCCGAGTCGAGCGCCACGGCCCCTTCGGCCACCTCGTCCACCCCACTCGTCAACATCGGCACCCTCAAGGGCCGTCCTCGCACGCGGGTCCCGCGCTCGACGGTCGTCTACCTCACGGGCGACTCGCCCAACGTCCTCACGACGCTCACGCCGGGCCACACCTACATCCTTGGCGGCATCGTCGACCGCAACCGGCACAAGAACCTCTGCCTCGACAAGGCCAACCGACTCGGGATCGCGCATGCCCAGCTCCCGATCGGCCAGTTCCTCCCCGAGATGCAGACCCGCAAGGTCCTCACCGTCAACCAGGTGTTTGAGATCCTCGTTGGGTGGGTCGAGGAGGGTGGGAGGGACGACACGTGGAGGGAGGCACTGAGGAGGGTCATGCCCGAGCGCAAGTTCAACGCCGAGGGACGCAGGGAGAGGCGGTCCGGCAGCGGGAAGGGCGGCGAGGGCGGGGGCGCAGATGCAGAGGGTGGGCAGGGCGTGTACATTGCGCGGGATGACGACGACGAGGACGACGAGGACGACGCCATGATCGTCGAGCAGGTGGATGCCGCGCGCGAGGCGGCCGAGCGGGACGAGGAGGACGGCGAGGCGCAGGCCGTCATGGCGAATGTAGACGGCGAGGCGGCGCCTCAAGCCTGAGGGCGTGCAGGGCCGGGCGTTGTGGATTACTCTCTCGCCTCGAGCGCGAACGTGCGCGGACAGAGGAAGGGAGGGAGGCGGATAAGGATGCGTCGTTACAGTCTCAACAAAGTGTCCGGGGTCGTCAGGTGAGGAGAACGTGTGCGCGCGCAGCGAGAGCCGAAGAGAGATCAGGAGGGGGGGGGAGAGCTAAGCAGGTGACAACCGTGAGAGACGCGAGGACAAGGTCCGGGAGAGAAACACACAACCCGTCGAGTGAGAGAGCGAGGGAGAGATAAGTTGCTGGGCCCCGACGACGAGGTCACCGCTGGTGGTAAGGCAGTCCGTCCTCGAGCCCACCATACGCATCCATCTCGGCCGCCCGGCCGCCAAACCTCGCGCGCTCGTCGTCGTCCTCCCCGGCGTGACTCTCATTGACGACGCGGAGCGGGCCTCCCGGTTGGAGCGCCGACGGGGGCGAAGGGCGGTCCGAGAGCGAGTAGCGCTGCTGATGCTGACCCGGGAGGGGGAGCGCCTCTGCGCCTGCGCCAGTGGGCGAGGAAGGGGACGGCGCGTGGTACGCGATGCCGGGGATGGTGCCGATCTGAGGGGGCGGCGACGAGGCCTGAGGCGGGTAGGAGTACTGAGGGTACTGCGAGGGGTACTGCATGTACGACCCTGGCTGGCCGTACGGCGCCGCGTGCTGCTGCTGCTGCGGCTGCGCGGCGGCCGCGGCATACCCGCCCTCGCGGCCGAACCCGCCGCCGTACGCACCAGCACCGGCACCGTTGCCGTTGTTGCCCGCAGAGGGCCCGCGCGCGTGCTGCTGCTGCTGGCGCGGCTCGTCGTCATAGTGTCGCGCCGCCACCGCCGCCGCTCCACCTCCGCCGAGAGCCGCCGCGCCGAGCGCAGCGTACGGCGCCGACTCGTGCTGAGCCTGCGGGACAGGAGGCGGCGGTGCCGGCGACGCCGCGCCTGCGCGGTCGTACAAGCTCGCGCCGCGGTCCAACCCGCTGGCGCCTCCATCCGTGTACGCATACGCCGACATGCCGTCGTCGTGCGCCCCGCCGTGCGCATACGGCACGTGCGCATAGTACGCGTCCTGCTCATCCGCAGCGGCGACCTTGCCGCCGCCGCGGCGGGGCGAGCCGTCGTTGGCGAGCGGGGCATACGCAGGGAAGGCCGACATGCCGTCCTTCTCGCCGCTGTCCTCGGCGTACTTGCTCAGGCCGCCGGCGCCGCGCGTCAGGCGCCGAGACGCACGCGCACCCGCCGCTCCGGCTCCGAGCGCCGCTGCGCCGCCTGCCGCCGCGCCCGTCGCAGCGCCGTAGCCACCACCGCCGCCAGAAGAGTGCGGGTCCCACGGGTCGCTGGCCGACGTGAACGGGTCAAACTCGCGCTGGGCCTTGCGGTTCTTGCTCTTCTTGTTGAGGAGCCAGAAGAGGGCGATGAGGGCGGCGAGGCCCGCGAGGCCACCGACGACGCCACCGGCGATGGCGCCTGCGTTGCTCGAGCTGCCGGAGCCGGAGCCGCCCGAGCCGGAGAGCGCGGTGGCGCTCGAGCGGGCGGACGAGGTGGACGAGGACGAGGGAGGGACGATGACGGTTGAGAAGCTGGTCGACTGAGGTGGGGTCGTCGTTGTGCTGCTTGAGGAAGAGGTCGTGCTGGTCGTGCTGGGCGTACTCGACGTCGTGGTGGTGGTCGTCGTCGTGCTCGAAGTCGTCGACGTGGTCGAACTTGTGGACGACGGCAGTTCGGACGAGGTCGAGGTGGAGGCGGGCGCGCAGGACGTCGAAAAGACGGTCGAGACGGGCTCCGACTCGACGACGAGGGTGGTCGACACGCCCCTGACGGCCACGGTGCTCGTGCTGCCGCAGGAGAGAAGCGTCAGTCAGGGGATTCCGCAAAGACAGGCAGAGAGGGGGGTGGCGGTTAGAGCGCACTAGGTTACGAGCTCGGTGGCCTCGAGGGCGCGAGTGATGGTGACTCCTCGAACGACGCCAGTGTACAGAGTGGTAGAGACCTATGTGCATGGGGGGAGGACGGAGGTGGCGGTCAGCGGGACGCAACTCTCGAAGGGGAGGTCGCATGTTCGAAGGGGACGCACGACCTCGGAGACGGCGGGGACGAGGCTCGTCTCTGTGACTGGGACGCGCGAGGCGATGGTCCTGGTCTCGTAGATGGTCGACACGGGCACCGAGGAGCAGACAGAGTCGGCCATGGTGAGTGTAGGCGGAGGGCGGGGGTTGAGCGACGGTGGTCCGGAGGCCGGGTGAGGAGCGAGCGAGCGCGGTTGCGGGTTGCAGTGAGTGGTGTGGTTGCAAGAGAGTGGTGAGAGTGCGAGTCGGTGCTAATGCGCGGCACAGCCCACGAGCCACGCAAGGTGGAGAGGGCGGGTTGGTCGTGAGGAGGGCGAGATGGCTTGGTGGTCGTGCGGGGAAACGCACTCGACGTTGAGTACTTGGTCGCTCGAGCTGCTCGTCCGCGGTGACTGGTTCTGTGTACTCGAGCTGCCCCTTCGTTGTGCGACACAAGGCGACGGCGACTCAAAGGCTAGAGGACAAGGCGCACGATGCAAGTTTGCGCTCGCCCGCTCCTCTGTCGCACCACGCACGACCCACAGCTGTGGCTCGCGTTCTGAGGTCGGAGCCTGGCTCCGTGCGACTCGCTGGACTCGTGTCTGTGCTTCTCTGCTGTGCCATCTACTGTCCCACGTGCCGTGCTGCTTCTTGAGCGGCGCCCCCGGCGCCCCTGCACGCACGGACGGCGACTCCGAGGAGGCGCGAGCTCTGGTCCACGTCCGTCTGGGCCGGCGCCCGCAGGTGCTTCTCTCGCTCTGCCCTCGCGATGGCACACGGCGCCCGCTCCTACGCGTCCAGCAGCGACGACGCGTCCAGCGCCTCCGACTCGGAAGGCGACGACGCTCCTCTTCGCTCGAAACCCCGCGTCAAGCGGACTCAAGCCGCTGTGTCGCCAGTCATCTGGGGCGTCGTTGCGGTGCTCGTCATCGTCGTCGCTGTCCTCGTCGTCGTCATCGTGCGGCAGCAGATGGGCGGGTCGTCGGCTGCGGAGGTCGCAGCTGGCGGGAGCGCGAGCGGGGGCGGAGGCGCGGCGACAGGGGGCGGTGGCGTCGGCGGAACGCCCACTGCTTCAAAGACGACGAATGACGAGGGAGGAGGCGCCACAGCGACAAAGACGCGGTCGACAGGCGGCGAAGACGACGAGGGCTCGCCCACCCGGTCTCCCTTGCCGTCGGGCGGTGGCGGCGGCGGCGGCGGCGACGACGACAACGACAGCGACGGCGCACCATCCAAGTCTCGCTCCTCGTCTGGCGCCTCGCCCTCGTCGACGTCAACCCCTTCCAATAGCTCGCTCCCCGGCCTCTCGGGCGAGCAGCTCTTCGTCGATTTTTCCACCTTCTCCTCGTCCGACACGGTCGAGTCGTTCCTCAGCAAGGCAGGTCTCGTCATATCCGTCTGGCCCGTCGACTTCACTCCCATCTCAGTGATGATGACGCCAGACAACGTCGACATTGTCGACGGGGCGCTGCGCCTCAAAGTCACGGGGCAGACAGGTTCAGGCCAGGTGCAGAGCGCCGAGGTCGCGACGGCCGAGCAGGCTATCCTCTACGGCAAGGTGACGACGCGGGCAAAGGCGAGCCCCGTCGCGGGCGTCTGGTGCGTGTCGCGGGTCCGGGCTCTGTCCTGCTCGCTCGAGCCCCGGCGCTGACACGGTGAGGGGGGCCACGCGCACGCAGCCACGGGTTCTTTTTTTACGACAAGGACAACCGCGAGGTCGACATCGAGCTCCTCACGAGCTACTACACTGAAGGCCGCGGCGACTCTGTCAAGCCCGGTGCGCCTGCCCTCTTTCGCTGGTCGAACTTGGGCGCTGAGCTGACAAGACAGTCCGGCCGGGACTGGCCTCCCTGCGCGCAACGCAGGCATCCAGTTCACGAATCACCCGCTCACGCCGGACGGCGAGATGTACAACGAGGTGCATGCCTACCCGTGGGACGCGACGGCCGACTTTCACGACGTGCGCCTTTCCCTCCCTCGGGCTCTCTCTCGTTCTCGCTAATTCTCGTCCCGGCACTGACGCTTCGACCGAGGCAGTACACCGTCGAGTGGACGGCCGACGAGACGATCTTCTCGCTCGACGGAGAGGTCATCGCGACCTTCACGACCAACGTCCCCAAGAAGCCGATGGCCTTCAACTGGAACTCGTGGTCCTCGGGCGAGCCCAACTGGGTGCGTCTTTCGCGGTCCTCTCGAAGCGTCGACGCTGAAGCGAAAGAGCTGACCCCTCGGAGACCGCGCGCAGAGCGCTGGGCCCCCGACGGAAGACTCGTACCTTCTCATCAGCGCGATGGCGGGGACGTGGACGACGTAGCGGCGGAGTGCAACGCTCGAGACCCCTCAGATCGCGGGGACAAGTCTGCGACCTCACGAGCGCGAGAGAGCAGGTGAAGCAACGGGGACTCGAGCCTCTTCCCTCGTCGTCGCTTTCTCCTCGTCGTGGCTTGTTTCGTCGCAAGAGGCATGGCTCTCTTTTTCAAAGGTATTCATTCGTGCACCCGAGCAAGGCGATGTCTTGCGAGAGCGGCAGATTCGCTCGGGCGGGGGCTTCCTTTGCTCGCGAGGCAGGCAAAAGGAGGGAAAGCGCGCGTGTTGCACAGATATGACCTTGCGACGGCACAACGAGAGAGACTGCAGAGGCCGGATTGGCTTGACCTCGTGCGCAGCGGAGGGCAAGGAGGGACGCGAAGCAAGAAGAGGCGGGGTGTGAAGCGGAACGGAGGACGGCGGGCGATAAGGGTTGCGAGGCTGTCAACGCAACGGTCAGTTGCTGCCCGGGAGGAACGGGTCATCTCGGAACGTACCTTGAGCGTCACTGCGGATGCTCATGACCTTACTTCTTGCATCCGCAAGACGAGGCGCAGGAGCACTGGGCAGCCTGGAGGCCGAGCGGGGACGTGATCAGCGCACGTGCGAGGTATGGACCGGAGCGTCACTCACACCGGTGCAGCAGCAGGAGGCCATGGTGGACAGTAGAGGTGTGTGAGGGAGCGAGGGTGAGGTGTGAAGGGAGGAGAGAAGAGAACGGGGACTCGGCGCCCTTTTGAACAGCGGGCACAGGAGGGTCGAGCGGGCGCTTGTCTTCGCTTTACCGAGGCCCCCCCTCTAGCGCCGGGCCGAGCGTGGGAACGTGGTCTCGGCCACGAGGGACATCTGTTCGCTCCCACAGGAGGCGAGGACAAACGGAGAGGGGAGACCAAGGGAGGACAAGCGTCGTGAGCTGTACCGCTTCTGTCGCATGGATGACAGCAGTCCTGCGCCCTCGTAGCGCCTGAACGCGTAGACAACAGCCGCCGACGGGGATGCCGTTCAAAGCGGCGAGACGGCCGACTCGACAGGAGGTCGAGGCACGCACGGCCACGACAGGAGTCTGCGGCGGACATCTACACGTGGGCCGGGTGACGCCCTTCCGCCGTGTAGGTCTGAGCGTCCGTAGCGGCAGCACAAGCTCGGACAAGGCGGAGGCCGGGGGCTGAAGAAGAGCACGGGGACGAGGCACCCATGGATTGTCATGTCTCCTCGCGGCGCGACTGTACGTGCGTCGCGACGCTGTAGCACTGTACATCAGTGAGGGCACGTGACAGGTCAAGCCTGTCGTAGACGAGAGCAGAGAGGGTTCGAAGCTGGGGCTCGAGGCGGAGACGCGACCAAGTTGGAGGACCCCTGACCTCGCTCTCCTCCCCTCGCCTCGACGCGTAGTTTACACAGCCTGTCAGTCGTGTCCAGGTCCACAGGGCTCAAAGGCGACGCGCGCTGACCCTCACATCCCTTCACACTCGCCCTGTCGCGCCCTCTTTCGCACGTCCCCCCTCGACCTCGCTCAATCCAGCTAACCCGACATGCGGTGCGTGGACTCTGCATTCCAGTGACTGCATCCGCCCTGCTGACACGTCCTTGCCCCGCCGCGCAGCGAGATCTGCCACATCCAGACCGGCCAGGTCCGACCACCTTCCTCCCACCCTCCCCCAAGCTCTGGCTCTTGTCACGGGCGTCAGACACGCTGACACGCAATTGTATTCACAGTGCGGTAACCAGATGCAAGTCTACAGCTCACTTCGTCGCGTTCGCTCGCCTGGTTGTGGTGGAGGAGCTCAGTGCCTCGATGGCGGTGGGGAGCGAGCACCGGGCTCTCGCCCGAGCCCGCTCTGCCCCAGTCGCGACTCGCAGAGCACTAGCTAACCCTGTTTTCACATTCTTGCGCCCACGCAGCGGTCAGAAGTTCTGGGAGGTGAGTCCGGTTCGCTTCGCCTGCCCGAGTCCGCTTGGGCTGACCCCTCCCTTCTCGCGTGCCCGCAGACCGTTTCCGAGGAGCACGGTGCGTTATGACGGTCAGAACGTCTTTGATACGAGCGCTGACGAATCCGCACGAGGACAGGCATCTCCAACGACGGCCAGTGAGCCACCCCCTTAGCCCAGAGCCCTCTCGTGACCTGCTGACCCCTTCGCCTGCAGCTACAAGGGCGACTCTGACCTCCAGCTTGAGCGCATCAACGTCTACTACAACGAGTGCGTCGATTGTCTCCGTCCCCGGCTTCCGAGGAGGACGAGCTCACATTGAGGCGAGCATCGCAGGGCTGCCGGCAACAAGTATGTGCCCCGCGCCGTCCTTGTCGACCTCGAGCCGGGCACGATGGACGTACGTGCACTCTCGACACGGCCCTACGTCTGTGCGACTCGCTCACGAGTCGGGATCATGCGCGCAGGTGATCCGCGCGTCGCCGATGGGCGAGCTCTTCCGCCCGGACAACTTTGTCCACGCGCAGTCGTCGGCGGGCAACAACTGGGCCAAGGGTCACTACACCGAGGGTGCCGAGCTCGTCGACAGCGTCATGGACGTCGTCCGCAAGGAGGCCGAGGGCTGCGACGCCCTCCAGGGCTTCCAGCTCACGCACTCGCTCGGCGGTGGCACGGGTTCCGGCATGGGCACGCTCCTCATCTCCAAGATCCGCGAGGAGTACCCCGACCGCATGATGGCCACGTTCTCGGTCGTCCCGTCGCCCAAGGTGTCGGACACGGTCGTCGAGCCTTACAACGCGACGCTCTCGGTCCACCAGCTCGTCGAGAACTCGGACGCGACCTTCTGCATCGACAACGAGGCGCTCTGTGCGTGCATCTTCACTCGCTCTGGACAAAAGTGGCCACCGGAGCGCTGACCATGTGCTCTGGACCCACGCGACGCAGACGACATCTGCTTCCGCACCCTCAAGCTCTCGGTCCCGACCTACGGCGACCTCAACCACCTCGTCTCGGTCGTCATGAGTGGTGTCACGACCTCCCTCCGCGTGCGTGTCGCGCGAGCCGCTCGTCGTTGCCGTCGCCGTCGCTCGGACCTCCTCCTGACGATCCTCCTCCTCCTCCTTGTCTCCTCCTCGCCCTCGTTACAGTTCCCGGGCCAGCTGAACTCGGACCTGCGCAAGTTGTGTACGAACATGGTTCCGTTCCCGCGCCTGCACTTCTTCATGGTCGGCTACGCGCCCCTGACGGCGCCCGGCAGCAAGAACTTCCGCGCCGTGTCGGTCCCCGAGTTGACGCAGCAGATGTTTGACGCCAAGAACATGATGGCCGCCAGCGACCCGCGGAACGGGCGCTATCTCACTGTCGCGGCCATGTGGCGCGGCAAGGTGTCGCTGCGCGAGGTCGACGACACGATGGTCCAGATCCAGGCGAGGAACGCCGACCACTTTGTCGGTACGTCGTCTTCCTCCTTTCGCCCGCTCGTTGTGTCTAAGCATTTCTCACGCACTCTTCCATGCGTGCAGAGTGGATTCCCAACAACATCCAGACCGCTCACTGCGACATCGCGCCCAAGGATTCCAAGATGGTGCGACGTCGTCTCCTCTCTTGTACCCTCCCTTCTCTCCTGAATCACGCTCATCCCCGCGATTCCCCTACGCACAGGCCGTCACCTTCGTCGGCAACTCGACGGCGATCCAGTCCCTGTTCCAGCGCATCAACACGCAGTTCTCGTCCATGTTCCGCCGCCGCGCGTTCCTCCACTGGTACACGGGCGAGGGCATGGACGAGATGGAGTTCACCGAGGCCGAGTCGAACATGCAGGACCTCGTGGCCGAGTACCGTGCGTCGCTCGGTGCCCTGCATAGGGGTGGTCCCAGCGCGGCCCCCTTCTCCGAGGCCCTCGTTTGCCCTCACCTCAGAGACTGACCCATCCGAGCTTGACGCCCAACAGAGCAGTACGAGAACGCCGGGATCGACGAGGAGGAGTACTACGAGGAGGAGGGCGCCGAGGGTGCCGAGGTCCGTCGTCTCCCCTCGCGGCTTGCAGCTCTCAGCCCCGATTCCCCGACTGACGCTCATTGCACTCGCTCACAGTACGTCGAGGAGCAGTAATCGCGCAGCCGCACGTACCCCCCGCGGTCGCCTCAAAAAGGAGCCTGTCAGCCCATCTGCCGCTCGCACCTTTCGTCCCTCTCAGTCCTCTGTTCTCCCCGCGTCACCGTTCTTTGCCGCCACCGTTCTCTCCCCTCGTTCTTTCCCTCTCTTTACCCTGCTCACTCGCAAATGGCTCGTGTCTCGTCGTAATCCCGTCTCGTCGTCGGTGTGTGGTCTGCGCGAGAGACTTCGGCGAGAGGCACAGGCGCGTGCGGGAGGTGGGTGGAGCCGCGCAGCGAGGCCCGTGTCTTGGAAGCAGCCGCCCTCGGCGCAAGGATCAACCAGGAGCGAGGTCGACGTGGAAGAGCCGCGTCTGCTCTCGTCCGAGTCGACCCTCCTTGGCCTTCCCCCCACATCCCACCCTCGACGAATGTCAACCTCGCTCGAAGTTCCAGGCACCTCACCCTCGTCACCGGATCGCCATCACCTCCGCCAGAGATCCCCCAAAGGCCAGCGCGGGCGGCCGCGCAAGACGCGCGTGTCAAAGGGCACGGTGCCGCCACCGTCGCCGCTGAGGACCTTCAGGGACAGCCCGTGGTTCGTGCCAGTCGCTGGAGCGCTCTTCGTGACTGTTGTCGCCCTCATCATGTGAGTCCGTCCTGGTTCTGCGGACGTGAGGGCGCCACTCGGGAGGTGCAGCTCCACCTCGCGAGCATCGGCTGACTGTCACACCCCGTCTCTCCCTTGCAGCTCTGCCATTCGCATCTCGGCCCACTCCAGCGACTACTCGCGACCCGTCGTCGTGCGCCCCGCCTCGCCGCCGTCGCCACCACGCCGTTCCGCCCCCTCGCCCTCCCCCTCTGTCTCCGTTCCCAGCGCGCCCAATCCTTCCGCTTCGCCCAAACCCGGCGTCGAGGACGAGCTGCGCGTCGCGATGGACGACGCGGTGCGGCACGCGCTTGAGGAGGCGTGGCAGCTGCCCGAGCACCGCCAGGACGGCAGCGCCGGTGGAGGCGCCGAGGGTTCCGCCGACGGCGACAGCGAGCCGCGGCAGCGCACGCTGGCAGAGCTGTACGCCGACCTTGAAGAGCTGGGCATCAGCCCCCACGAGCTGTCGGAGGTCCTGGACGCGGCCTACAGCGAGAGCGGGGAGCGGCATTGAGGTGGGGAGGAGGCGCATCGCAGGTCTGGCAGGGCCTGCTTGCTGGCATGTCAATACAGGAGTTGCTTCGACGTCTCCGGCGCACGCAACGCGAGGGAAGCTGGGGAAAGGTCGCCGTCACCGCGGCAATTCCACGTCGTCCTTTGACCTCCGTCATCCACCTGGCTCTCGCCCTCAACCACCTCTGAAGCTGCCAGGATGCGCTTCTCGCGGCTCGTCCCAGCTGCACTCGCAGCACTAGCCTCTGGCGCAACCCTCGCAAGCGCCGCAACTCCCGTCGAAGGGGCAGCTCCCCCGCAGCGAGCCTTCCTCTCCCCCGAGCAGCTCGCAGCCGCAGAAGGCGTCGAGAGCCATGCCTACCAGGTGCGCTAGGTTCTAGCTCGAGAGCAGTGGTGTACTGTGCTGACCCGTCCTCGCTTCCACGCACGCAGTCTGACATTGCTCGCCTGGTGCGTCGTCTTCGAACCCGCCCGAAATGACGGTCCAGGAGGGCTCTCGGGGGGGGGGGGGGGGTCTCGATGCGGACGTGCTGACTCTTTGCCGCCGAGTGATGCAGATGCGCGTCGTCGTCTCTCATCTGTACCATGACCGCGACGTCTTTGTCCGCGAGCTCCGTACGGCCTTGTTCCTCGTGCCCCTCGCTTACCTCGTCCCGCTGACCCATGACGTGCCCCCCCCGCCAGTCTCGAACGCCAATGATGCCCTCGAGAAGGTCCGCCTCATGGCCCTCACGAACCCGTCCATCCTCAAGCCGGCAGAGACCCTCAACGTGACGGTGCTCGCCGACGCAGAGAGCGGCCGGATCGTCATTCGCGGTGGGCTCCCTCCCTGCTTACCTTTCGCTCGATTGGGCATCTGCTCACAAGGGCGACATCCACACAGACTCGGGCGTCGGCATGACCAAGGAACAGCTCGCGTCGAACCTCGGCACCATCGCCCGCTCGGGCACGTCCGAGTTCCTCGAGAAGCTCGAGAAGGGCGACGGCGGCAACCTGATCGGCCAGTTTGGGCTCGGCTTTTACTCGTCGTTCCTCGTCGCCGACCGTGTCACTGTCGCGAGCAAGACGGCCGACGAGGCCGAGCAGTGGGTCTTTGAGAGCGAGGCCAACGCCGAAGGGTTCAGGATCATCAAGGACCCGCGCGGGGCCACGCTTGGCCGTGGTACAGAGATCACTCTGTGCGTCCTCTCTCACGCACCTCTTGCGACATGGGCGTGCGCTGATTCTGCCGCGGCCGCTCTGCAGGTACCTCAAGCCCGACGCCCGCGGCGACTACCTCGACGTCGCCAAGCTGCGCAGCCTGATTCAGAAGCACGCCGAGTACAACGCTGCACCGATCTACCTTTGGTCGAGCACCCTCGCCGACCCGACTGCCGAGGCCGTTGCCGACAAGCTTGCCGAGGACGACGAGCTCAAGGTCGAGGACGCCGATGCGGCCGAGGCGGAGGTTGCCAAGGCCGAGTGGGAGCTCATCAACGACCGTCCGCCTCTGTGGATGCGTGAGCCTAAGGACGTGACCGAGGACGAGTACGAGGTGCGCTCGACCTCCCGTGCGCCGCTGGTCGGGCACCCCGCTGACAGAACAATGCCGACTTCGCAGAGCTTTTACATGAAGACGTTCAAGGAGAGTGAGCCACCCCTCGCGTGGTCGCACTTCAAGGGCGACGCAGGCTCGACGACTTTCCGCGCCCTCATCTACATCCCGAGCGGCCTGCCCAACGACTTTTACAGCAAGGACTATGTCACGCTCGACTCGCTCAAGCTCTTTGTGCGCCGCGTCTTCATCACGTCGGACCTGGGCAAGGACTACCTCGAGCGCCACCTCAACTGGGTCAAGGTCTTCATCGACGTCGACGACCTCCCGCTCAACGTCGGCCGCGACAGCCTGCAGAAGACGCGCGCGCTCGCCCAGATCAAGCGCAACCTCCAGAAGCGCGTGCGTTCCCACCCCTCACTGCTTGGAGACTCGCGCCAGCCGCCGGGACGCTCACTCGCTCGTTCCGTCGACAGATCTACGACCTCTTTGCGCGCCTCGCCGCCGAGGACGAGGACAAGTACAACGAGCTGTACTCGAAGGCGGGCACGGCACTCAAGGTGGGCGCCGTCGAGGACGCCAAGAACCGCGACCGCATCGTCAAGCTCCTCCGCTTCGAGACGTCGGCGTCCAACGACACGACCAGCCTCGACGACGTCGTCAAGCGTCGCAAGGTCGGGCAGACGCAGATCTACTTCATTGCGGGAGCGGGTCAGCAGAAGGCCATGCTTGAGAAGAGCGCCTTTGTCGAGCGCATCCTCGCGCGGGGCTACGAAGTCCTGTACCTGACCGACCCGATCGACGAGATGGTGTGCTCTCTCCCTGTTTTGCTCTCACCCCTCGCGTGCAAAGGCTGACCCGCCCTCGGCAATCGCAGCTCGTCAGCACGGTCCCGACGTACGGCGGCCTGCGCTTCCAGGACGTCGCCAAGGAGGGCGTCAAGTTTGGCGACGAAGACGAGAGCGAGCACGACGAGGCCGAGGAGCTCAGGACGACGTTTGCGCCGCTCGCGGCTTACCTCAAGAAGGAGCTCGCCGACGTTGTCGACAAGGGTGCGCCGCTTTGCCCTACCCTCACGCGCCTGACGCAGACTGACGCGAGCTGGTCCATGCAGTCACCATCTCGACGCGCCTGACTACCTCGCCGTGCCTCGTCACGGCGGGTGCGTACGGCTATAGCGGCAACATGGAGCGCCTCCTCGCCGCCCAGAACGGCCAGCAAGGCGGCGACAACTTCATGCTCAACTTTGCCCGCATGCAGAAGAAGGTGCGTCTGTCTTTGCCTGACGATTCATCCGGATCGCGATGCTGACCTTTGCGTCGAGCAGAACTTTGAGCTCAACCCGAAGCACCCGCTCATCGAGCGCCTTCTCGAGAAGGTTGAAGAGGCGGGCGAGGACGAGGACGCGCTCGCTGAGCTCAAGGAGAGCGTCACGGCTCTTTGGTACGTCCCTTTGCCCCTCTCTATCGGGCCGTCGTCCCGGGTGTCACGGCGAGGGCATTCGCTGACGCGCGTGACCTCCCTACGCAGGCAGACCGCCATGCTCAAGAGTCAGTACACGCTCGACGACCCTGGCGCGTACTTCAAGCTCGTCGAGACGATGCTCCGTCGCTCGCTCGGCGTCTCGCAGTCGGCCGAGGCCGAGGTCGAGGTCAAGCCCGCCCCGCCCGTCGAGACAGGTCCTCCCCCCTCGGAGCCGCCGCCCTCGCCCGCGGACGACGAGGCCCTCCTCGACGAGCTCGAGATGGCCGACGCGTCGCGCGAGCCCGAGCCGGCTGAGGAGAAGAACCAGTGGGTCGACTGGAGCAAGGTCAGGGAGTCGGTGCGCGACGGCGTCGTCGACACGGTCAAGGCCGTCGTGCCGGACCTTGACACGGACGGACCGGTCATCCGTCACCACGAGGAGCTGTAGAGTGACCTCAGCGGATCTCGGGGATGGGCGAGCTTAGGAGAGGCAGAGGAAGGAGGAGGGGACGTCGTCGCAAGGAGGGGCCGCAGCAAATCTCGAATCGCAGTCTTCAGTCTGTTCTTCTGCTGCTGCTCAGGACGCCTGGTGAGCATCTCTCGTGTGCCCGCCTGCACTCCGCGCCTGCTCCGGCCGCACGTCACTCGTCCGCTCGAGCCTCTTCGCGCGCGACTCGGATCCCCTCCTCCTCCGCGCCACTCGGGCTCGCTCGCGCCCCGTCTCCTACGCACGTCGTGCGCTTGCTGCCGGAGCGCGTCGTTGGCATTCGTCACTCGACTAGCACGACTGCGGGCGCGACTCAACGCGACTCCTGTCCGCGGCGAGGGGGCCTGAGCGGAGCCGAGCCCGACCGCCTCTCCCGGGGCGGAACCCGCCCGCGTCCGCCTCTCTCCTCTCTCTCTTCCTCCTTCCTCTCACTTTCCTCCCACCCTCGATCTCGCCACGCAGGTGCAGCATGGTCACCAGTGGCACTGTCCTCGCTCTCAAGAAGCAGCTCTCAAAGGCCAACATGGCCGGTGATGCCCAGGTGTGTCCTCCCTCTAGCTCGTCCTCCCTCCCAGCGTTGGCCAAGTCGTTCCTCGCTCCCATGCCGTAGTCATTCGTCGGTGCTCCTCCGGCCTTTCGAGCGCGCTCTCGAGGCTGCGTGGGTTGTCGGAACCCCAGGGGCGACAGACCGGGCGGGGGGCTCTCGGACCGAGGGCTCGAACGCCAGCTAACACGCCTTGCACCTTCCCGAGCAGACGTGCATTGACGTACTCATGCGCCTCGAGAGCGAGGTCGAGCCAACTGCAGAATTGCTCAAGGTGCGTGTGCCTCAGTCCCCTCGTTGTCGCGACTTGGCCGTCCTGCCCTTGGTCGTCGAGTTTGTCGCTTCCAGGTCTGATCCGGCTCGACGCGCGACTCTCGGACCGCAGGAGACACTCATCGGCGCCAGCGTCAACAAGATCAGCCGCGAGGCTTGCTCGACCGACGTCGCCGCCCTTGCACGCGGCCTCGTCGCAAGATGGAAGCAGGCCGTCGGTCTCGACAACTCGCAGTCCCTCAGGCGTCCCTCCGGTACGTCCTGATCTGGCGAGGCCGCGCGGACAGAGCTGACTCTGCTGCGCAGTCTCCGACACGCCCCTCCCGCCCTCGCCTGTCTCGCCGTCCTCGTCGCGCGAGGAAAGCCTCGCCTCCACGTACCGCTCCGCCTCTGGATCAATGTCGCCGCATCTTGCCTCGTCGCTGCCGTCTCGCGCTCTTCCGACCGATGGGTCCTCCCACCTCGTCACTCGCTCATCGCAGAAGCGCCCCCTCGCCGCCTCGCCCGGGTCGTCAGAGCCGCCGAAGAAGGTTAAGAAAGTCGTCGCAGGGACCCGACGCGACAGCAGTGTCTCAACGTCCGACGAGGAGCACACGGTCGTCGCGCCTCCTCCGCCGAGACGCGAGTCTTCCCGCAACTGCACGAACGACCACGTCGACTTCAGCGCAGCGTTCAGGCACGAGCGCAATGCGAGCGCCAAGGCTTTCACTGCCCGCACTGCGAGTCTCAAGGCGCTATACGACGCTCTCGCGTGCGACTCGATGGCCTGTGCGTTTTGCCCACGCATGCTTCTCCATCTGGAGACGAGGGAACGCGTCGCCTAGGCCCGACTAACTGCGTCTTGAACTTCGCTCACAGCCAAGGACACCATCGCCGACAAGGTCGTCAGCATCGAGTGGGCAGTCTGGAACGCCTTCCCGCCCGGCCAACACGACGACGGCCTTCCGACTGCCGCTTACAAGAACAAGTTGCGCGTGCTGCTCACGGTCAAGAATGCACGCTACCGCAACTACCGCGAGCGCATCATCAGCGGCCAGCTCGACGCCGCGACACTCGTCTCGATGAAGCCGAGCGTGCGTTCCCCCTTCCTTCTTTTCCGCGCGCGCGCGAGCTTGGCTTGACATACCGGGCCGCTACATGTGCAGGACTTCATCACGGACGAGCAGCGCGTGCTCGATGAGCAGGCGCGCCTCGCGAGCTTGCACAGCGCGCAGCTCTCGGCTTCGGACGTTGCGGAGGACTTGCGCGAGAAGGCCAGGTGGCGTCCGGGCGGGGGTAGGTAGACGGCGCGCGCGCGGGAGGCGGCGCGTGGAGGCAATGCTTGACACGGATGTAACGCTTGAGGATTTGCAGTCGGACCCGACTCACGACGACGAGCCCCTTCCTACCACCCTTGGCCTTCCCAAGTCTGCCTCGCTCTGCCTGCGCTTGCTCTGGTCCAGTGTCCAGCTTCAGGTGGACGCTATGCGCGGCTGAGTGCGCGCTCGATGACCTCGCCGAGACCGAGCAGCTCGTCCTCGCGGAAGCGGCGGGGCGAGACGAGCTGCAAGACAATGGGCGCGCGTTCAAACCTCTCGGGCGAGTCTGCGAGGTAGGGAGCACAACGTCAGCGAGCGGCTGGTTACAAGAGGTGATCATTCGCGCTCACAAACTTCCCAGTTGTCCCTGTCGATGTCGCTCATCGGTTCGTAAGCTCCTGGTGGCGGCTTGGGGTCGAGCTTTGGGTCGACGGTTCCGACGGGAAAAGTGTAGCATGGGAGGTCGAGCAGCGACCACACGGTTGTGTAGGTGATGAGGCTGATGGTAGGAGAACTGGTCATTTCCGAAATGAGCTCGCACGAAGGAGAGTAGGTGCGCGCACCCTGCCGGGCGAGGCGAGTCGAGGTGCGGCGCAGCGAGGTGAGGGCACATGGGACAGATGATGGCGTCGATCGGGCGGTTGGTCTGGGCGTCTGGCCTGTTGCGCGTCGAAAGGTACGTCGAGAGGAAGCGTTGCCGATAGGCGTCCCGGCGCTTGTTGAGCTGCGGCGCCGAGGCGAGGTGAGCGAGTTGACCACACCGGCGCAGGGCGCACGAGAGAGCGGCTCGACTTACCTGCCACGACTCGTAGAGACTCATTGCAGGGTATTGCGACGCAAAGACCTGAGGCAGGAGGGGCTGCGAAAGCGACCGAGTGAGCGGGAGCAGCGGGGCCGTGCGCAGTCAACGCGTGACTTACTTCGCCCGAGTTTCCGATCCAGCGCCGCACGTCCTCACCGCCATCCGCGTCAAAGATGCGGCTCACGAGCTCTTGCGCACCGGCGTGATCGAGCGGCTCCCACTCGACGACTGCGGCGACAAGGGGGTTCGGGTCAGGTGTCCACGGCGCGCGAAGCGAAGGAGGATAACGGACCTTCGTGACCTGCAGCGCTCAGCTTCTCCGCGAGCTCTCTCATCCCGCGCTCGAGAGGCGGCTGCGGGCGCACCAGCCCGTCGCTGTGCATGACGGCGAAGCACTTCTTGCCCTCGTCGCCTCTGGCCCGAGCGAGCTCATCGTCCCACTCGCGCTCGACGACCCGTGGATCGTACTCCCAGGGCTTCGCACTGATCACGGCGCGCATGAACACGCGCAGACTTTCGAGGCTAGTCGCCATGGGCCCGACGACGCTCTCGAGGGCCTCGGCGCCATCGAAGGTATTGCTCGCCCCAGCATATGGCAGTCTGCGCGACGTCGGACGAAGCGAGTAGAGCCCGCAAAAGGAGGCGGGCTTGCGGATCGACCCGCCGAGGTCGGTGCCGACGCCGAGGGGGCTGCCGCGCATGGCGAGGAGAGCGGCCTCGCCGCCGGAAGAGCCTCCGGCCGTCAGTGCCGTGTTGAGGGGGTTGAGGACTCGACCAAAAACGTTGTTGATCGACTCGTCGCTCTGGCATGCCCACTGGTGTCAGCGTGATTGCGAGAAAGAGCCGCGAGACACGACGAGAGAGACGCGCCAACGCACGAGGAGGGCCTGTGGGATGTTTGTGCGGCAGTGAATGACGGCGCCGAGCGACTCGAGTACCTTCACCAGCGCCGCAGAGTCTTGCGAGACGTGGCCGATGCGGGAGACGAAGCCTGCCCGAGGAGGGAGTCAGCCCCGAGCAAGGTTGCCCAGAGCAGGGGAGAGCGGGAAAGAGCACCCATAGTCGACTCGACGCCCTCGATGTCAAACTGCTCCTTGAGCGAGACTGGGAGTCCATGCAGTGGACCGACAAGGCAGCCCGTCGTGGCGAAGTGAGCGTCGAGCTCTGCCGCTCTCGCGAGGGCGCGGTCAAAGAGCGGCTCTGTCAGGCAGTTGGTCTGCGGTGGGAAAAGTTCAGTACTGTGATGGGACGGGAGATTGCGTGAGAGCCGCACAAGCTGCTGGGCGATAGCCGCACGCTTGCAGAACGCCGTCGCGACGGCGGTCGACGTCCATTCGCCGCGGCTGATCTTGTCCAGGACGACCTGCGCATCCGTCTCCTCGGTGATGACGAGCTCTGCGTCGCTCAGGATGCCGCTCGTGTGCGGAACGTCGCGGACGTCGGAGGGCAACAGGCTGGTCGAGGGCGCGGGCAGCCGCCAAGCAGGTGGAATCAGCTCGAGCTGGGCTGCACGCTTGTCGGCCGCTCGGCGCTGCCAATCGGCGTGGTCTGTCATAGCGCAATCGAGTCTGGAGGGGTCAGAGAAGGAGGGAAAGAGGCGAGAAGCAGCGTCGGCCGAGATGGAGCGGGCTCGACGGAGGGACAAGCCGGGGCGCGCGAGAACAGCAGAGCGGCGCGCGTAGCCCCCATCTGAGCCTTGCAAGATCTCGGACGGGTCCAGCGTGTCGAAGCGTTCGATGCGTCCTTGCGAGAGGGACGCGGGCAGGACTGCGCGCGACTTGCCCTCAACCGCACCACTCGACCTCGGCTAGTCGCTGTTTGGACGACACGATGGGTTTCTGCAGTCGCTGTGGCGAGCCTGTGCAGGCGTCCACACGCTGTAGGTGCGGCGGTCTGCCTCGAGGTGAGTCCCGCTCACACCTCCCGAGTCTCTTCCCTCAACCTGGGTTCTCGTGACGCTCACATCGCCTCGCCCGAGCAGAGTCGGTCACGCAGGCCCTTTTGGACGGCAAAGGGAGCGATCGGTGGACCAACAGGTGCGCCCAGACGCGTCCTCGCTATCGACACACGCGTCGAGATTGAAGGAGGCGGTGCTGAACCCCCTCTCACTCCGCAGCTACACCACGCGCTCGCCCAAGAGCGCTTCTCCGACGCTCACGAGCTCCTCGAACCCCTCTCAGCCGAGCAGCGTTGGCGCAATCGGCGAGGTGTCCGTGCCAAAGCGTCCCTCGAGCCCCACCAAGCTCTCGCAGACCTTTATCCACGACGACGGCGAGCTGCACAGCGTCTTTGGCTCAGTGCTGAGTCCGCAGGACCACTGGCGCTGCGCAGCGTGCACGGCGTCCTTCAAGCAGGTCCGCCTCGTCTCGTTGTCGTTCGTGCTCGTCGCGCTTTTGCTCACCCTCCGCTCGTCCTGCAGGAGGAGACCATCTACCCACACCCGCTAGCCAAGAGCGACGCGAAGCTCAGCGAGACATTCTTCTGCCGCACTTGCTTCGCCGAGCGGTTTCGCGTGGGCGACTGGTGCGCCCGGCCCTTCGCACTTTCGAGTCTCGAGTCATGGCTCACGTCCGTCCTTCGCAACAGCAAGAAGTGCAAGCAAGCCGTCCTGACGGATGCACACTTCACCACACACGGCGCAAACGTCTGGCACGACGTGCGTTCTCTCGATTGAGAAGCGCGGTATCCTGACGCGACTAACGCTCTCGCACCGCCAGCCTTGCTTCGTCTGCGTCTACTGCGACGTGCGCTGCTTTTGGCAAATTGGAAAATCCGGGCGACTACAGGAGTGAAACGTTGACGCCGATCGTGCTCGCAGGACCCCTCGACCGACGCCGTCATCGACCTCAGCGGGCGACCCTCGTGCGAGCGCTGCTTCGACAACGCCGCCACACGCACGCGCATCATCCCGCCTTCGCCGCAACCCGTGCAAGGCGCCTTCACCAAGGCGCCCGTATCTGTCCCCCCCGCTCCAAGCAGGTGGGGGCGCCCGTCCCTACCGGCCGGCGGCGCCGCGCCTGCGCACAAGACCGGCCCCTGGAGCGCGAGGCAGTCTCCTCAGGTCAAGGCGCCAACGGGCGCTCTTGGGAGCTCAGGCGTAGCACAGGAGGGAGGCAAGACAGGCCTCTCGCGCCTGCAGCTCGAGCGAGACAAGTCGCCGATTGCGCCCTCGCTCAACGAGCTTGGCGACAGGCTGCACCGCGCGGGACTGCAGGACTCCCCCTTGCCGCGCAGCTCAACGAAGGATGCTGCTGCGCCGCCTTCGCCTAGCAAAACTCGCCCGCCGCTCTCGCAGACGCCGAGCAGCACTTCTCGCCCACCCTCGCCTCTCAAGGCGAGTGCTGCAGCGTGGCCGCCTCGCGCTGCGTCGCCGGTGAAGGCGACACTCCCGGAGCCGCCCGGCCCGGCCCTTGTGCCCGTCCAGCCGCGCTCGCTCACTACCTCGTCACGCCCGTCGGCCTCGCCGTTCGCCCACCCCGCCTCGCCGACCAAGCCCGCCTCACCGACCAAGCAGCCCCTCCCCGCCTCGCCTACGCGCTTTGCACCCCTCGGAAACGTTGCCGAAGACGACGAGACCTGCCCCGTGTGTGCTCGCCCGCTCGGCTACGGCGACTTTGTCGAGCTGCCCAAGACGGGCGAGCTGATGCACGCCGAGTGCTTCCGCTGCGGCGGGTGTGGTGAGACTCTCGGAGCCGGCAAGCACGTCGAGGCGGATGGCAAGTGCTGGCACAAGACGGTGCGTCCGCCTGCTGTCTCGCCTCCCTTGCGCACCGCTGCTGACTCCCACTCGCGAGATCTGACTGCAGTGCGCGCCCGCCCCGAAGCGGTACCGCGCACTCGTCACTTCGCTTGCCGAGCCTGAACTGGCAGCGCACGACGCCTCGTCTACCGCGCATGTCTCGCCACAGCCTCTCACCGTCGACCTCGCAGACGACGAGCCGTCGTGCCACGGCTGCGGCCGACCGCTCGGCTACGGCCGCAGCGTGACGGTTCCGCGCAGCGGCCACTCGTTCCACCAGGCGTGCTTCACGTGCGCGTCGTGCAGTCGCGGCTTTGGCAAGGAGAAGGGCGAGCGCGGGTTCGTCGAGGTCGAGGGGTTGCCTTACCACCAGCGCGTGCGTTCTGTCCTCTCGGTCGCGCGCGTGCCACTTCTCACTGAATTAGAACGCCCACAGTGCGCTCCGCCGCCCGCATCACCCTCGCCGCGCATCCGCGACTCGCCCTTCTTCGCCGCCGATTCGCAGCAGCAGCCGCTCCCCTCCTCGCGCTCGACGCGCCTCCTGCCCAGCCGCTCGACCTCCTCCCCGCGGCACCTCCCGTCCACTTCCTCCGCGACTCTGATCCTCGCACCGAGCATCTTCTCCCGGCGCGAGCGGCCCCCAGCAGGTCTGGGCGGCTTGCTCGTCTGCGCCGGGTGCTCGGTCCGCTCGACTGAGAAGGAGACGGTCGTTGGGCCGCGCAGCACGCGGTACCACCCGCGGTGCCTCGTCTGCAGGGAGTGCGGGAGGGGGCTTGACAGCGAGTGCAGGGTCGGAGAGGACGGCGCGCTCAGGTGCGAGGCGTGCAGGGTCCGTCCCCCGCTCTCTTTCGGCTCGGAAGCTGTGCTCCCTGGCTGTGACCCCGCGCTCTCAACGAGCAGAGTTGGCTGACTCCATCGTCGACCACGTACACTCTGCAGAAGACGGTCGCGCGCCGCAGCTACCGCGACACCTCGACCGTTCCGCCGAGCCCGAACAAGCCGCTCACCCCCGTGCGCCGCCTCTGAACCTCTTTCTGTCCCTCACCTCCTTCTCTGTTTTCTCTCCTCCGTGCGCCGACGATGGGCTGGCCCCACGCGGCCTCACTTCCTCGTCTCCCGTCTCGTTCCCCTCACTGTACCCCTCCTCGCGACATCGACCTTGCCCTTTCGTTGTCACCACCATGCAATCCCCGCTTTGCCTCAGCTGCCCGGCCGAGCAAGGACGAGGGGCACACAACGAGCGCGCGGGCGAGTGGAGGAGACGACCAAGGTTCCGCGAGCGAGCAACAAACAATGAGAAAGCTACGTCGCCCCGACCGTCTCCCCCCTCGCACCCTCAGGCACCCAAGCCCGTCACAAGCAGAGTAAGTGACGCGCTTAGAAGCCCTCGGTCGCGACCTCGGCGTTGCCCGTGACGATGTCCTGGGCGGGCTGCTCCTGGCCGGCCTGCTCGGCCGCCTGCTGGGCAGCCTGAGCCGGGGCGGGGATGTTGGCCGCGCCGACGTTGACCGACTGGACCTGCTGCGAGTACTCGACGTCGGGCTTGGGCTCCGAGACTGTTGCGCGAAGGGCAGGGGTCGTCAGGGGCTGGACCTCGAGAAGGAGTGAAAGGGAAAGGACGGTGGCAGGACGCACTCGTGACGACGTCCGGGAGGGGCTTGGACGGGCCAAGGCGACCCTCGGGGTCCCAGGGCTTCATGATCTTGACCTTGATGCCGAGGACGCCCTGACGCATGAGGACGTGGCGGGTCGCCGCGTCGACAAAGTCGCGGACCGGCTGGCCAGAGTGAATCATGAAGCCGTCGGTGAACTTCATCGACTTGGCGCGGGCGGCACGGAGCTTGCCCGAGACGATGACCTCGCAGCCCTTGGCGCCCGACTCCATGACGAAGCGGAGGACACCGTAGCACGCGCTGCGCGATGGGCAAGGGCACGACGGGGTCAGCACGTGCAGCCCAACAGTGCTCCTCCCGATAAGACAGTCGAACGGGACGCGGAGACGCACCGACGGACGGCGAGACCGCCGAGGAGCTTGTAGCGGAGCGACTCGCACTGGGCGACGGCGTCGAGGCCGCGGTTCTGGACCTTCTCGGCGTAGAGCTCGACCGAGCCCTCGGGGAAGCGGAAGCGCTTCTGGACGAGGGCCGTGAGCTCACGGATGCGGCGGCCCTTCTCGCCGAGGACCTCCTGGGTGTGGGTCGCACGGATGATGATCTCGGTGCGGGCGTGCGTGACGCGGACCTCGCAGCCAGAGTAGCCCTCCGACGAGAGAGTGCGCGAGAAGAACTCGCTCAGCTCGGCGCTGGCGGGGGTGAGGTGCGTGTGTGGTCAGCGGTCGCGATCTCGAGTGAGGGGCGAGGGGAGGAGAGGGGCTCACTAGAAGACACCCTGGCGACAGCGCAACACAGGGACGGGGGGTGTGATGATCAGCAGGACACTCTTGGAAACCTGCAAAGGGTAGCCAGGGCGCGCTAGAGACTCACGTCGGCGACGAACCTGGGCAAAGGGGGGAACGGTCAGTTTTCCTCGCGCTGGGGACGGGTGAGCTGAGAGGGGGGCGGCGGGCTCACTTGCGGCGCTTGGAGATGATGTTGGAGGTCGACATGGCGGCTTGTGCGAGGCGGTCGAGTAGCCGGTTAAGGTGGTCGGCGAGCGCAGAGGAGCAACTGGAGGAAAGCGAGCCAGGGGCGCGAGCAGCAGGGCGCGGGCGGAGGGGCGAGGCCAGGCTCAGGGGGAAGCGCCTCTCTCTCTCTCTCTCGCTCTCCTGCCCAAGCGCACCCCTCCTCCTCTCTCCCCCTCTCTCTCTCTCTCTACTATCCACACTCTTCTCGCCTCGCTGCTGTCCTCCACACTCCTTGCGCCCGATTCACCAGCCATCAGCACTCGCCCCGATTCGACCGACTCTCCCTTGCCGCGACTCCCGCCTCGCCTCGCCCTGCCTCCGACGCATTCTTTCTCGCCCGGCACTTTTGCACCCCTGATCGCAGTGCTGCCATCGACTCAGTCAAAGGACTCGAGACCTTCTGCTTGCTAGCACATGAGCGCGCCCCGACAGCCCGCGTCATGCATCCCGAGGGCTTCGCGTCTCCTCCAGGTGAGCCTTCTCGTCCTCCTCGCCCGCCCCCGCACCCGCTTTCGCGCCCACCCATATGAAGAAACGAGTCTGGTCGACTCTACTTTTATCTGGCACCTCTTGTTCGAGACCGAGGACCTGGCCCCTTCCGCCGGCGCGTCGCCCCTCTTTTGGCCTGATCCCGTCAGATCTCAGGTCGAGGGGTGCGCGCGTCGCCCGTCGGGCGTCAACCTCGCGCCGATGAACTCACCTTTGTTTTCTGATCCCATTCGACGAAGCCTGCTCTCGACGCAGTGTCCCTTGCGAGCCATGAGCACGAATCCCAGCGAGACGAGGGGAGCAGCGTGACTGACTGCGCTCGCTTCCCCCTGCAGATATCTTCGCCGCTCTCTTTGCACGCAGCCGTATCTTCCAGTCGTGGACAGCAGCCGCGTGGCCGACGACTCCGCGGCTTAGGGATCGTCTCTTCTTTGGGCTTGACCTGCCGCGATGCACTCCTCGTCTTCCATACCAATGTGTCAGCCGTCTTTGGGCTTGACCTGCCGCGATGCACTCCTCGTCTTCCATACCAATGTGTCAGCCGGAGCGACCTAGATCCACAGCCAAGCGAGAGAGAGACGACTAGCAGCGACACAGCTATGGTGAGTGAGCAGTGCGCGCAAGCCTTTGTCGCGTTTGACATCTCGGCGCGTGCGCACTGACCTTCGCGCTCCCCTCTCCTGCCCGCGCGGCTTCACCTCCCCTGATCCGTGCTCTCCCTCGCGTTCCCCGGTCCCGGAGTCGCGCTGCAGCGCAAGTGAGGGAGTAGCAATGGGCAGCACAGTTGCTCGCCTCAACCTGTCACATCCTGCCGTTCAAGAAGACTCGCCTTCCGCTTGAGGCGTTCTTCCGCTGCTTTCTGAAACGGCGATCAGTTCTCGACCGGGTCATCTGGAGCATAAGGAAAGCTGTCTCTCCTCGACGGGAGGACTCAGGAAGCCCGGGCGCGCGCGTCCGCAGGGCCTTGCTCTCGCAAAGATCGGCCCTTCCCCCCTCTCTCTCTCCGCCTCAGGCCCTTCTCTCTAGCACGACAGTCCGCAGCAGCAGGCGAGCCTAAGCGCAGCTGCGTCTGCCGCCAGCGCTCTGCCCAGTCGCACGCCTAGCCCTGCGACGCGCCGCACTCCGCATCCTCGCCAAGCTCTCTCCCCACCAGTCCCCACCTGTTTGCGCTCGCCCGGCCATGTCGACCGCTCCGCAGGACGTCGAGATGCTCGGCGCGCCCGCTGACCTGGTCAACCAGCTCATCGGTGCGCCCCAGTCCCCTAACCTCACGAGCCCACGCCCGCCCGCACGCGCTGACCCTGCTCAACCCACCTTCGCAACTTCCTCTCCTCGCAGGCCCGCTCGCGACAGGCTACATCCTCGAAGTCGTCCTCTACGGCTCGTTCTGCACCCTCTTCGTCAACTACTGCCTCTCGGGAGAGTTTGCGCGCCTCCCCGGCCGGTCCAACCGCGTGACGCTCGCCGTCCTGTTTGGGCTCGTCACGGTCGCGAGCGTCCTCACGTGCGACGCGCTGTGGAAGCTCGCCGTCGAGCAGAAGCGCACGATCGACGAGATCATCGCAGGGCCGACAGAGAGCTGCATGTTGACGCTCCTTGGCGGGCTCACGGGCGCCGTGACTCAGGCCGCGCTGGCGAAGCGCGCGGGAGGCGTGCGTCTTTCGTCTCCGAGCCGCTCTCTCCATGTCTCTTTGGTAGGAGGAGAACTGACGTCGTCTGCCATGGCGCGTAGTTCATCGACAACCGGAAACTCCGCTGGGCGTTCTACACGTTCCTCGTCCTGGTCGTCACGACGAGCCTCTTTGGCTCGCTCGCGGCGACCGTCATTGGCTTCATCGTGCGTTGCCCCTTTCCACGCTGTCGTTCTGGGCAGCCAGCTGCACCCGACTGACGTTCCCCTCAACTCCCTTGCCCCTCCACTGTCCCCCTGCTCTCCCCTCTCTCCTCCACGCTCCGTTCACAGTGGGCAATACAAGAGCCCGACTTCGCCAATTCCTTCAACTGGTCGACCTCGATCGCGATCTGGCTGTGGTCCTCGGCCGTCGCCGACTGCGTCATCTGCGCGACGCTGGCCTGGAGTTTACGGCGACGCGTCGCGGGCTTCAATAAACGCACCGACAGCCTGCTCAAGCGCCTCGCGTGGCTCTCGGTGCGGAGTGCGTCGTACACCGCAGTCGTCGCCGTCGGCGGAGGTGCGTCTCTCTCCTTTCAGCCTCCTCTCCGTTCTCCTCCCTGACCCTCCTCGACGACGCAGCCATCGCCGGCTCGCTCTACCGCGACACCGTCATCGAGTGGTCCAACCTGAGCGTCGCCTTCTGGGCGCCCATGCCCCCTCTCTACGGATTTGCCTTCTTCTCGACGACGTCCTCCTCGCGGCGCGCGATCGAGGACGCCTTCAGGCCTGCGATGACGACGACACACGTTGCGGGCGGGGAGGACCGCGCACCCCTGCCGGTGCAGCTGCCGACGACCGCGCCGAGCCGGAGCGGCAGTTACAGCGCGCCGCAGAACGAGAAGCTCCTCCCGCCGGGCCAAGAGCCCCGTGCACTGGCCCCCGCCGCCTCTTCACGGCGCATCAGCGTCCTCGAGCGTGTGCGCGCAGCTTGCGGCGGTATGCTTTCCAGCTCGTTGACAGCGACGTCGACGTCGACGATGACGAGGGGCAGCGAGCGCGCGCACGAGGCGGTCGAGGTCGACCTCGAGCGCGGCAGCGGCAGCGGCAGCCGTGCGAACGACGCGGAGCGGCGACGCAAGAGCCTCGGGACGACGACGCGCGGCGCAGGCGCCGAGACGAAGAGCTGGAGGGCGAGCACGCACTCTCAGGGACAGGCGCAGGCGCCGCGCGAGCTGCGGATCCAGGTGGACCAGCTCGTCGAGACGAGGGTTGAGTGGTGTGAGGAGGACGCGCCGCCTGAGACGCCTTGGTGAGGTAAGCGAGCGGGCGAGTTGTGGAGCCGTCTTGTATCGCTGTAGCACCACTGCATGAGACTCTGCTCGTCTGAAGGACTGCGGAGTACAAGGGAGCGCAAACAGGGGTCTCCGTGAGGAGGATGAGCGCCGCTTTTGCCGGGCTAGCGCTCTTTGCTCCTCGCGGATAAGAGTGTCTGTGTTCTCTCCTACCCAACGCTGGGTGCACCGCCAAGCAGCGCGAGAGGCGGCGCCAGCCCTGAGTGAAGCTGAGAAGGCGAGGACCGTGCATCTCTCCCCGAAGCCTCGCGCACCGCGAGCTGGACGGGTTGTAGCGGAAGGTGAGGCAAGGAAGGGATCTGCACCCAGCGAGGAGAGGGACTAGCTTGAAGACTGCTCACTCAGGAAGCGCCTGTGTGCGCGAGACTCGCGAGGCTGCAGCTCGTTAGAGTGATCTGGCGCCAGACGGGCCATAAGGACAACTTGACGATGACAGAAAGATAAGGCTACAGGGGTCTAGTACAGAAGGGCCACGCGAGGAAGAGGGGAAAGGCGCAGTGAGGGAGCAAGGGGGTATGGGAGGGCACTGAGCAAGTGCGAAGGAGCAGGTCGAGCGGCCGACGTCCGCCGCCAAAGGAGCACATCCGGACCACCACCTGCACCCCTCGAGAGGGAGGGCCCCTACGCCCAGCGCTGCATGCTGAACGAGTTGCGGATGGCAACTCGTCGCAGCTCGCCCTCGCGCCTCGTCGTCTTTCCCCTGGCCTTGTCGCCCCGACGCTGCCGCCTCGGGCCCACCGGCACGGATCGCACGTCAATCTTGGACGAGAAGCCGAAGCGGGTGTGGCTCCTCGGCGCGAGAGGCGACAGCGGGCGGTGGGCGACGCGCCTGGGCTCGGGGAGGTTGAGCCCGATGAGGTTGTCGACGAAGCCAAACACGATGCTGTGGATGCGCTTCATGAGCCTGGAGCACAGGTCCTCGAGGCTCTCGACGCGCGTCGCCCGGCAGCGCTTCTTGGCCGCCTCTCGCGCGCGCTCGTACGGCTCCTCGCGCGCGATGCACCGCAGGGCGTGCGCCTTGGCTGCGTTGTAAAGCTCGGGGTCGAAGACCTTGATCGGGAGCTTCTCCATGTAGGTGCGGAGGACGTCGACCTTCAGCTTGCCCGCCGCGCTCAGGGGGTGACGGCGCGTCTTGGTGATCGGGCGACGCGGGATCTTGGACGGCCGCTCGGCAAAGGGGATGCGAGGTGCGGTAGGGACCTCGTAGACAGGCGTTGGTGCGACAGGGGCCGGCGTAACCGCGATGGGAGGGACGGGCGCCGGTGCAGCCGTGGTCAATCGGGTCGAGGGGGTCGAGCGGGTCGAGGGGGCGAAGAGCGTGGTGATGTCGGCTACGGCGAGCGTCTCGAGCACGGTCAGGTGCGGCTTGAAGTGTGCGACCTGGACCGACGCAGAGCTGACGACGGGGCCGAGTGCGGCGCAGCGCTTGACGGCGAGCGAGGCGGGAAAGGGCGCGCGTGCGGGCTTGGGGTAGCTGGCTGCGACGCGGCGGGTCGACGGGTGCCACTGTCCGGGCGCGAGCGAGAGAGCGGAGTAGCGCGAGATCTTCTTGGCAGCGGATGCGGCGCGAGCGGTGGAGGGTGAGGGCACGCTCGGGACGACGGACTGCGGACGGGGAGGACGGAGGGGGTCAGCCCTCGGCAGAACGAGCGAGAGAACGAGAGAGAGAGATGTGCGCACCTGCTGAGTCTGTTCGACGAGCGAGGGAAGAGCGCTCTTGACCGCCGAGGCGGTGGACGACGCAAGACGCGAGGCGGACGAGGTGAAGAGGGAGAGCATGGTGGAGGGTGTGCTTTGTGTGTGCTTGCGAGTCGGTGGAGTGCTCGACTAGGCGAAGGGTTGGCTGGGTCGTGCGAGAGCTGGAGGAGAGGAGTGAAGGGAAGGAGGAAGAGAGACGAGACGAGCGAGCGGCGCCTTTTCACGGCGTCCGCGAGGCGCGCGAGAGATGGCTGGCTCGCAGGAGCGTCGTCGTCACAGCGGCGTCGCGTGTCGCACGGTGTGATGGCGATTCGGGCTCGTGGCTCAGGGCACCTAACGCGACGGCGCGGCCTGACGAGCCCCGGCGAGCGACGGCCGGCGAGCAAACGCCGCCGACACATCTCATCACCTCGAGCAACCCTCAGGGACGTGACGAAGTCCATCTCGCGTCGCTTGGATCCTCTGAGCGCGTCGCCGCCGCTCCGTCAGTGGTGGATGACGCCCGGCAAAGCGAGGAGGCTCAGCGAGTCGTCAGGACGCTCAGCTCGCGCCTTGGCATGCTGACGGGAAACGGCACGCTCCTCGTTCCGCGTACATGGGGTCTTTGGCACAAAGAGCGAGGTTGCGCGGTCAGCCTCGCCTCCATATCGACTCCGAGCGCGGCAAAGAGAGCTTGTAGACGCCCGCCGTGCTCAGCGAAGGCTGACGGCAGCTGTCCCTTCCCTTCCTTCGACCCTCAGACGCTCGGAATGTGCCCCGATGCGGCTCTCCGGGCAGCACATCATCACTGTCGACCTCGAGGTCGACCCCGAGGAGAGTCGCGTCGGGTGGGCGGAATGCGGGGGCGTGGCGAGCGTGCCACGGGGTGCTCAGGCGGGTCTGGAGGAGGCAAGGCGCGAAGAAACCCACCACTTGTGGGCATCAGAAGCTGCGCGCACTCTTGCTGGAGGTCGTCGAGGCGGGGCGGGGTCGAACTGATGAAGCGGGCGAGCGGGGGAGTTGAGCGAATCTGGCGAGTTGAAGACGGCGTCGTGGCGAGCATCGGTGGCGCTGGAGGCAGTTTACGAACAACGTCGACGCCTTGAGCCCCATGCCAAGCCAGCAGGACGTGGGAGAAGGGGCGGGCGCAAGTTGCGAAAGCGCAAGCCGCGAGCTGCGAGCGCGCGCCCGAGGGACAGCCCAGGTCGGCCCCGCCCACTCGTCCCTAGCGGGTCCCGAAACGCCAGAGCGAGTTCGCAGAGGCTCAGAGTGATCTCGTGAAGTGAAGCGCAGAAGCAGAGTCGACCGCACGGGGTCCACGACTCACAATCCCTCCCTCTTGAGCACCTTGACGAGCCGAGCCGTCGCACATGCGAGCACAGTCGTCCTAAGCCTCCCCTCACGCACGCTCACCTGGTTCAGGGATGTCTGACGGCCGGGCTCTGAGGCAGCCAATCCCCCCTTGAGCTCGTCCTGGCAGAGAAAGCGACCGCGACCTCGCAGGCTCGACCGCCTCTCGCGGTCCTGGCGCGGCAAGCTGGGGTCGATCGCCGTCTAGGTGCGTACCTGACCATCCTTCGACTCTTCCAGCTGGCTGAAGCCCGTCTCGCCGCTCCGCAAGGTCCCCCGTGTTGCGCCACGAGGCCTCACCAGACGAGCCGGTCCTGAACGAGCGAGCGCAGCAGGAAGCGACAGCAGCGGTGTGGCGCAGGCGTGTGGCTGCCTGGAGAGTGATCAGAATGAGCGAGGACCGCACGGAAGCGGATGCAGCCCAAGGTGGCGTAGAGTGAGTGACGGGAAGAAGGGAGAGGAGGCTGCGACAGCGGCGACCCAGACGCAACTCGGCTCGTGGTCGGGCTCGCCTATCAGTCTCGAGGCTCGTGCATGTCGAATGAACCCACTCTCAAGCTGAAGAGGCGACAAGGTGAGTCGTTCTGTTCCTGTGCCCGACCTCGGGTGAGGGCGCGAGGCTCGAGCGGGCAGTTCCCTTCCGAGCGGCTCACAGGGCATGCCCCTTTCGGACGATGGCGAGCTGAGCCAAAGAGAGAGGACGTCGAGTCGAATTTTCTGAGCCGACCCGAATCGCGAGCAGCCGTAGTTTTGTACAGTACCGGTACCCATCCCGCTCACTATCTCGCCTCGCCTCGCTTTGCAACGTCCTGTCGGCCTTTTTCCACTAGCACCGAGACCAAGTTCGTCCCTGTCGTCGTCGCCGCCGACGCCGCCGCCGTCGGCGAGTCGGGAGACGCAAGGGGAAGGGACGGCGACGCTCGAAGGGAAAGCCCGCTGTCTCTCACGCTCGCACTCTCCAGGTCTCGCTGATGACTGCATGCGCTGAGCACACGACGTGAGATGGACAAATGCGCGATACAGGCAGAGGGATCCAGGGCCGATAAACGAGGACAAGGAGACGAAGGAAGGGGGACAACACGAGGAGCGCCGGGTATAGCCAGATACAGGGGGGGAGGCAGTCGTCGCCGCCGTCGCGGAGAGCTGAAGTCTCGAGTGACCAACCAGGGGCCGCGTCGGGCGTCGCGTATCAACACGACGCCTTGGCCCAGGGAACCGACGCCGCCGCATTGACGAGCGCGAAGCGGCGAGCCCCTGCGCCCGTGCTCTCGACGTTGCGCAGCAGGCGGTCCAGGGGCAGGTGTACGTTGCGCGTCGCGCACTCGGGCGTCGACGCCGCGACGGCAAAGCGGACGCGGCGCGCGGCGACGAGGTCGGCCGTGCACTCGCGCGCGAGGGGGGACGGCGAGGCGCGCTGCGGCTGGCGGCGGGCCTTGGGGGCGGCAACAACGGCGGCGAGAGTCGGACGGCCGAGGACGGTCGCGAGGTGGGCGTCCATGTGGATCTCGACGCGGCGCTGCAGCCTCGCGCGGCGCTGTGAAGCGCTCGCACGCGCCTTGGGTGGGCAGCACGCCGTCGCCGCCACAAGCGAGCGCTCGTAGGCCTCCTCCTGAAGGACGAGGCGCTCGCCGTGGACGCGGGCAGCGACGACCGCCGCCCTCGAGCCGAGCTGGGCCTCGTGGTCGGCGAGCCACGCACACAGGGCGCGCTTCTTGACGAGCCCAGCGGAGGTGAGTGCCTTGCCGTGGAGCAGTGACGGCGACGACGTGCAGTGAGCCTTGGAGGGCGAGCTCGAGGCAGTCGAGGCGACGCGAGGCTTGGGGAGGGACGAGGCAGGGCGACGAGGGCCAGTCGACTCGAGCGAGGCGACCTTGGCGCGGGGCTTGGGCGTGGTCGCCTTGGTGCGCGAGAGGGTGTGGTTGACGCGCTGGTCACGCTCGAGCGACGACGGGGAAGGCTTGGGAGCCCACTGCCCGCCGACGCGACGCGCCCCAACGCGCGAGAAGGGCGGAGGGCGGCGCTCGGCGAGAGTGCTAGGGGCAGGGCGGGCGTAGAAGTTGCTGCTGGCGGCAGAGGCGACCGAGGCGGCAGTGGTGCGCGAAAGGGATTGGGTGTGTGCCGTGCGGACGGTCTGCGGGTGGATGCAGGAGGGGAGAGGGACCGGGTCAGGACCACACTCGCCCAAAAGGAGGGAGGGAGACAGAGAGAGACGCACCTGTGCAGACTGCTCGGCGAGCCAGAGGGCACAAGTGCTGACGGTGCCCGTGACGAGCGACGCGCAGCGCGAGGCCGACGAGGTCAAGAGCGAGAGCATGGTTGCGAGAGGGAGTGGGTGCTCGGTGGTGGTGGTGGTGCTTGGTGTGGGTAAGCGTGGACTCGAGAGGAGTGCGGGAGAGAGTGGTGGGAAGGAGAGAGAGAGAGAACGAGCGAACGGCGCCCCTTTTGAGGACGCCCCCTCGGAACGGGACCCCGAGGTCGAGGCCAGCACCCGTCGAGATGGCGGGTCCGTGACGACCGGAATGACGGCCTCTCACCGCGTCCTCGTCCCTCGTGGGGCGTGATGACCAGCTCAGCCTGTAGCACAGGTCGGGTCACGCGACTGGGCGGCCTGCCAAACCCACAGGAGGGCGAGAGCGACGAGCGAGCGCCCCTCCTTCCCAGAGCCCATCACCTCGACACATCCCGCTCGTGCGTGACCTCGTCAGCGTCGCGTCCGTCTCGGCGTGCGACCGTGCCGTGGACGGTTTTGGGTAGCAACAGCAGGGCTGAACGAGAAGCAGAGCCCGAGCGACGTCGTCCAGCGTCGCGGCCGACCCTCGCCACGCAGTCAACGGACGAGCGGCCCTCTCGACGTCCGTTCGCAAAGCCCCCTTCGCGGCGAGGCGAGGTTCGCGGCCAGATTTGCGTCCATCTCGCCCTGGTGGACCAGAGAGGGACCCGCGAGACGCCTGGCGCGCTCGACGGAGGCTGCTGACCGCCCTTCCTTCCCTTCGGTCTGGCACGCAAGCGCCCTTCTTCTGCGTCAGCACGGCTGTCCAGAGCAGCACGGCACCGCAAAGCTCCTCGAGGTCGTGCGCGAGGAGGGTCGCGTCGGGTGGGCGGAATGCGGGGGCGTGGCGAGCGTGCCACACGGTGCTCAGGCGGGTCTGGAGGACAGAGGGCGCGAAGAAACCCACCAGTCGGGGGATTTAGAAGCTGCGCGCACTCTTGCTGGAGGTCGTCGAGGTGGGGCGGGGTCAAACTGATGAAGCGGGCGAGCGGGGAGTTGAGCGAAGCTGGCGAGGTGTGGACGACGTCGTGGGGAGTAGTGATGGCACTGGGGGCGGTTTACGAGCAGTATCGACGCCTTGACTGACTCTTTGAGCCAGCAGGACGTGGGAGAAGGGGCGGGCGCGAGTTGCGAGAGCGCGAGCCGCGATCTGCGAGCGCGCGCCCGGGGGACAGCCCAGGTCGGCCCGGCCCCCTAGTCCCCAACGGGTCCCGAAACGCGAGAGGGAGCTTGGGGGCTCAGAGTGATCTCGTGAAGCGAAGCGCAGAAGCAGAGTCGACCCGCACAGGGTGCATGACGCACAATCCCTCCCTCTTGAGCACCTCGACGAGCCGAGCCGTCGCACACATGAGCGCAGCTGTCCTGTACCTCCCATCACGCACGTTCGCCTGGTTCAGAGATGTCTGAAGGCCCGGCTCTGAGGCAGCCAATCCCTCCTCGAGCCCGTCTCGCTCGAGAAAGCGACCGCACCTCCGCAGGCTCGACCGCCTCTCGCGGTCCTGGCGCGGCAATCTGGGCTCGATCGCCGTCTACGTGCCTCTCTGCCCAACCTTCGACTCTTACAGCTGGCTGCACGCCGTTCCGCGGCCCCGCAAGGTCCCCTGTGTTGCGCCATCAGGCCAGCGAGACGAGATTGTCCTGAACGAGCGAGCGCGACGGCGAGCGAGAGCGGCGATGCCACGGAGGCGTGTGCTTCCCCGTAGAGTAGGTACAATGAGCAAGGAGGCCTATCGAAGCGAAAGCAGCACGAGACAGGGTGCAGAGAGTGAAGCGAAGGAGAGAGAGGAGCGACCAGAGCCGCGAACGCGCCACACCTGTCACGAGGTCAGATTCGCTCGGCGCTCCCTGATGCACTGCAAGCTGACCTACGCGCTCCAGCTTGAGCAGCTTATAGGCGTATCGTCCCCTCTCTCGCCCTCGCGAAGGTGACTTTGCGCGCCCGAGGCTCGAGCGAGGTCCCCTTCGTCCGGCCACGCTACATGCGCAACTCGTGCGTGGTCGACCTGAAGGCGTCTTACGAAAGATTGATACAGGGCGCCCAGCGCGGTAGTACAACACTCCTTCCCCTCCTCGCCCTTCTCCCCCTCACGCACCGAACCGACTACTCGACCTTCACCCGTCGCCCGCTCAGCCACGTCCCAGCCCTCAGCAGCACATCAGCCACTATTGCGACCCACACTTCGGCCTGGTACGACAGCAGCGGGGGGAGGATGTCGGCGACGCCGATGTCGGGCCAGTTGGGCTCGATGAAGTGGAGGATCGTGCGCTCGCTCGACTGCGGGCGGGCGGGCGGACGAGGGGTCAGCACCGCTGTGCAGCCAGTGGGAGAACTGAAAGGCAGAGGAGAGAAGGAAGCACACCTGCCACAGGAGAAAGTCACTGAGTCGGGAGACGCCAGAGGTGCGTATCAGGATGTCGAGGGGAGGGGATGCCGCCGTATACAGGTTGGCCGCGATCGTCTCCTCAGTGATGTCACTGGAAGGTCAATTGACGAAAGACGGGTCAGCAGGGCACTGGAGTGGAGGGTCGAGTGGAAGAAGGGCGCACTCTGGTGACAGCGTCCCAGCTGCACACGCGTCCACCGTGCGCTTGACTGCCGTAGCAATCTCCTCCTGCGACGTGTACGGACAGCAGAGGTTGAGGATGCCCCTGCGAACGCCGTGTCGTCAGCACAGGTCGCAGTCAGGAGCAGAGTGCGCAGCTCACTTTGTATTCCCGGCCGTCATCTGCTCAGCTTGTGCGCACGAGTCTTGCACGTCGAGCGGCAAGAGGTCTCTTCGTCCAAGGACGCGGATCTGGATGCCGTACTGCTGAAGCAAGGCGCTGCTCGGCTCCAGTGGGCGAGTCAGCGCGGGTGCACGACGCACGTGAAAGAAGGGAGGGAGGCGCACCCGTGTTGACAGATCTCGACGAGGCGAGTGCGCGCCATGGCCATGAGTGCGTCTACCTCTGTCGGATCGCGGTTGAAGTTCTCTATCGAGAAGGCGTAGACGGTGACATGCGGGATGTCGAGTTTGAGGAGGAACGAGAGGACCCGCTTGAGCGCCTCGAACCCTTCCTCGTGGCCTACTCGGACGGGGAGGTTGCGCGTACGCGCGCTGCGGCGGTTGCCGTCCATGATGAAGGCGACGTGTTTTGGTCGCGGCCCGAGGCGGAGGGAGCGCACGAGGAGGGAGCGGAGGAAGGGATGGAGGAACCGAGGGATCCACGCGAGGAACGACGAGAAGGGGAGGTGGACGTCCGAGGTGGCTGCATCGTCTCTTGGAGACCAGATGGGCGCCCACCCCGGCAGGTAGGCTGCCAGCGAGGGGAGCATGTCGGGGTGTCGCGCACCGGAGGAGGCGGTGTCGACGAGCTCCGAGGGCGTGTCACCGGCGCAGTTTTGTGCGTGCGCTTGTCAAGTGACTTAGAGACGTTCTTGAAGCAAGTCTAGCGGCGCAAAGGGTGAATCTGAGCCTGTCGAGGAGAGTGAAGAGGGCCAACAAGGTCCGGGTTCGCTCGTTTGCCGTCGACCACCCGTCTACAGTGAGCACAACCGTCGAGGACGCGCCGAAGACTGCTCGACTGCTCCTCTTGAGCAGCTCTTCACGCAGATCAACCCCTCGATCAGCCGCGCAGCTCTGTCTGCCGTCGAGCCCCCGTCCGCGCGACCGCCGTCACTCGACCCTCGCGCTTGCCTCAATTCGCGCCGGAGAGGCTCGCTACGCCATGGCGTCGTCGGGCTCATCCACACGGTCCGCCTCCCCAAGCCAAACCCTCTCGACCCGTGCAACGAGCTCGAGGGTGCGTTCCCGTCTCGCGTCTCCCCACCTCCTCATCTCGCGCCCCTTCAGCGGACTGAGCGCACCTCGTGGAGGATATGACACGCACGAGAGAGTGCTGACACCTCGACTCGACTGCACATAGCCCGGCGCGAGCACCTCTGCGACGACGTCCAACCTCGAGTCGACCATCACCCGGCTCCTTGTCGCGACCAAGCAGCTCCTCGAAGGTGCGCCTCTTGTTCGCCTCGCTTGCTACAAGTCTCGTCTCGCTGACACGTTTAAAACGCTTGCAGGACTCGCGAAGTGGTCCCGCCGCGAAGTGGACGAGGAAGAGATCTCACAGATCTACGTCAAGCTAGGGAACGACTTCAACGTTGCCGTCGCCGCCTTTGCCCGTGAGAACATCAACATGAAGTGCGCAACTACGACTCTGTACACTTCCTCACGTGCGCCCGACTGACCGGCTTGACCCCCGCAGGGAGCTCATGTCGGTGCCGACAGACCTCCGCGTCTGCCTCGAGAGCTGCCTGTCGAACCCGCCGTCGCAGGCGACCCTCGAACGCCACCTGCCCGACGTCCGCCAGATCATCATCGGCCTCCTCCATGGCCTGCGCGACAAGCAGCGGCAGTACCGCGAGGGCGTCGCAGCGCGACGGGCCCGCGAGGCGAACGGCAAGGGCAAGGGGACCGCGCTGCCGCCCTCGGTCAGTGCGTCGTCATCGAGCGGGCTGCCCCTCACGCCCAACAGCGCAGGGAGGTCCCGCGAGGACTTGAGGCGTTTCGTCTCGCAAGCGGCGCAGGCGTCGACCGTGCCGGAAGACGCGGTGGCGGCGAGGCGGTACAGCAACCGGAGCGCAGGCAGCGACGTCGGCTCGGCTGCAGGGTCGCAAGATTCTCGGCTGTCTGCGGCGCTGAGCTCGCGCTTGTCGGGCAACGGCAACGGGCCGGTGCGCAGCGGGTCGATGCGCGACTCGTCCCGCTCGTCGCGCCAGGCCTTTGACCCCCAAGACGCGTTCGCACCTCCCGCGGCAGCACCCGCACAGCCTCGAATGCCACGTAACGACTCGGCTGCGTCCATCGAGTCGGCGAGGTCCGCCGCGAGCGCGACCACTGCGCCGTCTCAGCGCGGCCCTCCGGTCGACCGGTCGCGCATGGCGTCTCCTCCCCCACCCTCACGTCGCGCAGATGATGCCGTCCCTTCCCTCCCTCAAACACCGACGGTGGACGCCTTCGGCAGCGTCATCGGCGCGCCCTCCCCGATCCCCTCGACCGTCATCCGCCCGCCCTCTGTTGCCTCTGTCGCCTCGTCGATGGAGGACCCGCACGCCCAACAGGCGCAGGCCGCCTCGCTCGAGGCACTCAAGGCATCCGACAACCTCTCGCGCCGCGCTAGCAAGCGCTACTCGGCGTACGCGATCCAGAAGATGACGAGCCCGACGCCCGGCTCGTCGTCGCCTTCGCCCGGCGGCGGCGTCTCGAGCCCGAGCCACGAGCGAGGCCCCAATCGCGCGCGCACGGGAGACCTGTACCGCGCGGGGTCGGGATCATCTGCCGGGAGGGAGCTCGCAAGCGCGGACGTGCGGCGGAGCAAGAGCGAGCACAGCAGTAGGGGCGGACACGGGAGGACGAGCAGCCGCGCGACGAGTGGACCTGCGCCTGCAGTGCCGCCCATCCCGCGGTCTTACTCGTCGCAGGCGGACCTGCGTGCCGGTGGCGGGCAGGCGAGCCCGATCCCGGAGGAGGACGAGGCGCAGAGCTCGCCTGCGCCGAGTGTCCGCTCGCCACCTCCTGACTTCCCGCCGCCGCCTGTACCTGGCAACGGCGACGTGCCGCCCTCGACCTCTTCCTCCTCTCTCCGCGCGGCAGAGCCGCGGCGCTCGCCCTCACCGGCGCTCCCTTCCCTCCCTCCCGACTCGTCCTCCTCCTCGTCCACCGCAGCGCCGTCCACCACTCCGCGTCACCCTCCACCCCCTTCGCCTCCCTCGCCCTCATCCCCGCCTCCCGAGCCCGAGTACCCCTGCTCCATCTTCCTCCAGATCGGCCGCGACGTCAAGAAGGCTCGCTTGACGGGCCCGCCCGACGTCCAGAGCCTGAGGCAGCTCTTCGTCGAGCGCTTTGGGTTCAATCCGGGCATGGCTAGTTGGCCGGGTGTGTACCTGCGCGACACGGACGCCGGGGTGCACTACGAGCTCGAGGACATGAGTGAGGTCAGGGCTGGCAGCGTGCTCAGCCTCAACGTCGACAGTGCGTCTCCTCTTTCCCTTGCATCCGGTCGAGGCGAACCCAGACTGACCGACTGCGCCTTGGGGGGTACCCTCCACAGCCGTCGAGGCAGTCAAGCAACACATTGACCAGGGCATGTCGACCCTCGCGCAAGACATCAAGGAGCTGCGCGCGACCGTCACGGCCATGCGGCGCCTCTCCGTGTCCGCCTCATCTGCGACCCTCGCCATGCCGCTCCTCTCGCCGTCGTCGCAGCCTTCGCACGAAGGCGCGGGAACGTCGCCGACGCTGAGGGGCGCGCCGAGCGAGAAGCAGTACCAGCAGGCGGCGCACAAGGTGCTCGCCATGCGCAAGCTGCACTCGACGCCCAACCTCGCGGGAGTGGGCGAGGGGGACGAGCCGCCATTGCCGACGCCGGAAGCCGTCGTCACTGCGCCGACGTCGCCGGTGCCGGCGCCTGCACCTTTGGCTGGAGCAGAGACGGAGGCAGACCGGTCGCCCGCGCCCGTGTCCGCTGCACCGCAGACTGTCGTCGAGCCCTTCTCGCCGTCGACGTCTGTCGCACCCATCGTCGAGACGCTCAAGTCGCAGCACGCCGAGGTGCAGAACCTGCGTCGCGAGATTGGCGTCCTGCGCCAGGTCTATGCCGACTTTACCACGTCGACCAAGGAGATGTTTGCGTCGGTCCGCGTCCAGACGAGCCACGTGCAGCACCTGGCGCAGTCCAAGCTGTCGACGGACCGGGCCTTCGTCGAGGCAGGGACGGCCAAGCTCGAGGCAGAGAGCACCGACCTCGTCCTCCAGGTCGACACCCTCCAGGACACGATCGACTCAATCCGTACCGACACGCTGCGCGGCGTCAAGCCCCGCGCGCAGCAGCTAAACGAGGTCGCGTCGGCGCTGAGCAAGGCGACTGCCGCGCGCGCCAAGCTCGCATCCTGGCTCGCCGACGTCAAGCCGACGTGGTCCCAGATGTGGAGTGTCGAGCTGAGCAAGATCCTCGCCGAGCAGAAGGCGGTCGAGGAGCAAGGCACGCTCCTCACCGAGCTCGACGACGACCTCAAGGACGTGTCGGGCGTGCTCGCCAACATCCAGGCCGTCGCGCGTCAGCTCAAGGGCCCCGCGGGCGGGGCACCTCGGAGGGAGCTGACGTCGCTCGGTGGCGCCGAGGACAGCAAGGAGGGCCTGTCGACGGTCCTCCTCGAGGTCAAGGCGTTGCAGCCCGACCCGTCACGGCGCCTCGAGGCGATCGCGCGCGCCGAGAAGCAGCGCGAGCGCGACCTCGCGAGCCGGACGGACGAGTTTGCCGACGAGCTGGGCGACTTTGTTGGGCAGGGGAGGCTCAAGAAGAGTGGCGGGATTGAGGAGACGGAGAGGATCCGGCAGGCGAGGAGCGAGGCGACCCTCCGGCAGATGTTCCAGAGCTAGACCCCCTCGTCAGTCGAGTGCAGTGAACCAGCTCTCTCGACAGCGCGTGACGCTCTGCTCAGCCGGGACCGTTGCGAGCCACGAAGACTCGGAGCGACCTCGGGCGCTCCCTCCCGCTCGACTTATTTCCTTTTCTTTAGCGCCCTTCTTACAATATCGAGAGAGCTCCCTAGACGATCTTTCGAACCAACCGCTGTCCAGGACAGCCCTTGCCGAAGCAATACGCTTGTCCGCCTCTCGCTCTCTCTTCATTCCCTCAGGCTCGCCCACGGCTTGCATGGCTGCTGCCTCGAGCTCGACAGCTCGGCAGGTTCCCTCGCGGATAGCTTCGCAGCTCGCGCGCGCCCGCTCGCTCAATCCTCGCCTCAATGCCTTCACTCACCTCTCCTCGTCCGAAGGTGCGTCCGCGTCCATCCCTCCCGCCCAGTGACCTCGAGCCATGCTCACCACAGCTCATATTGCCCATAGACCTCATTGCGCAGCTTGAACGATCGCCGTGGGAGGGGCCGATGAGCGGCGTCTCTGTCGGCGTAAAGGACATGTTCGCGACCTCGGACGGCGCATCCACTTCGTGCGGCTCGCGCATGCTCAAGGGTGAGCTCGTCTTTGAGCACTCAGGAAGCTTTGCCGACTGGTGGGCTGACATGGAACGGCGCCGTTGACAGACTACCGTAGCCCGTTCGAGGCGACTGTCGTGCGGCGACTGCGTGATTCGGGCGCTTTGCTCATGGGCAAGACCAACATGGACGAGTTCGGTATGGGGTGCGCTCCTGGCTCGTTGCTGACGTCTCTGGCCTCCAGATGCGCCGTCAGAGCTGACCTTGCCCGCTCCTTCTCGCTCGACGCAGTTCCGCCAACGTGCATTCGTACTTCGGAGCAGTGACGAATCCAGCTGGACCTGACGGAGTGGAGGAGACGCTTGCCCTGCCACAGGAGGCGCAGCGCGTCGCCGGAGGCAGCTCTGGAGGGAGCGCTGCAGCTGTCGCGTCGGGGCTGTGCGACGTGTGCGTTCCCGCCGTTCTTTCGTTCTCTCGCTTTGTCTGGCTCACAAGCTGACAGTGTACGCTTACAGCGCTCTCGCGAGTGACACGGGCGGGTCGACCCGTCTGCCAGCGTCTTACTGCGGCGTGCTCGGCTTCAAGCCCTCTTATGGCCTGCTCTCGCGTCACGGACTCGTCGCATACGCGAGCAGTCTCGACACGGTTGGGCTCATGGCGCGAGAGACGGAGCTGCTGCAGCGAGCATTCGGTGAGTCGCGCTCTACGCAAACTCGCCGCCGGCTCCACCCCAGGCTACCTGCCGCTCGACCCCGTGCTCCAATCCCACTTGCGGCTCACACATCTCCTAAACACACACAGACGTATCCAGTGCCCACGACCCGAAGGACCCGACGTCCGCGCCTAGCTACGCTCGCGAACGGGCTGACGAGGTCCACTCGAGGTTGCGAGACCGGCTAGCGGCGCGGACGGGCGCAGGGGAGCAGCCGTTGAAGGGTGTGCGGATAGGCGTGCCAGCAGTGCGTGCACCGCTATCCAGCGTAGTGTCCAACGAGGCGCGAACACCCGGGCTGATCCGCTCCTCGCCCGGCAGGACGTCTTTCCTGCGTCGCTACTCGCCTCGACCGCACTTCTCGACCCCGTCCGCGCCTTCCTCAGCACCCTCGTCTCCCTCGGCGCTTCCCTCACCTCCGTTCGACTCCCGTCGGCTCCGCTCGGCCTCTCGGCGTACTACGTCCTCGCATCGGCAGAAGCGAGCTCAAACCTGGCGCGCTTCGACGGCGTACAGTTTGGGTACCGCGCAGAGGAGAAGGTCGGGGAGAAGGAGCAGCTGTACGCGAAAACGCGGACGGAGGGCTTCGGCAAGGAGGTGAGGAAGCGGTTGCTGCTGGGGACGTTTGCGCTCAGTGCCGAGTGCGTCCTTGTTCGCCTCATTCACGCTCTATGCTGAGCACGACGGCGACTGCTGCTGACGCGTGGATCCTTCGCAGGGCATTCGACAACTACTACCTCCAGGCGCAACGCGTCCGGCGGCTCATCCAGCTCGAGCTAGACGACTTGTTCCGCTCGGGCAATCCGCTCTCCGTGTCCACTTCGCCAACACGGCGTGACGACGGCGTCGACTTCCTCCTCCATCCTTCGGCAATGTCGACGGCGCCCCTCCTCTCCTCGTATTCGACCTCCGACGCACCCTCAGCCAGCGCAAAAGGGACCGACAGCACTGCCGCTTCCCGATCCGCCTACGTGCAGGACCTCCTGTCCCTCCCCGCCTCGCTCGCAGGCCTCCCCGCGCTGTCCATCCCCGCCGGACGCGCCACCGACGACGGCTGGCCCGTCGGCGTGACGCTAGTAGGGCAGTGGGGCGCGGACGGGCAGGTCCTCGAGGTCGCGAGGCGAATTGAGGCGGCTCGCAAGCTCGCGAAGCTGTAGCAGATGAGGCGCATGGCCGCCGGCGGGTGGAACAGATCATCAGTTGGCTCCGCTCGAGTCGGACGATGCGCGTGAACGAGGCCGACCCTCGCTTCTTCCCCAGCGAGGTTTCGGGAATGTGGCCGGCTCCTTCATTTAAGTACAGTCCCTCCGACGCTCTGCAAGTAAGAGCGAGGCCAAGGAAGCGCGAGTGACCTCGACCCGCAGCGTAGGCGGACGGCGAAGGTCGCCGGCGGCCCCGCCTCGCGTCTTCGCCGATTCGCGCACACCGACTGCTTTGCGAGCTTGTCTGCCTCGACTTCTTGCGCTTCTCAACTCACGTCTGTACCCCACGGACCCACGCGAACCGCCTCGTCGCGCTTTCACCCACCCCCGGGCCGTCACCTCTCCCGCCCGACCCACCTCGGACCACTCTCCTCGTCGACGGGCCGCACTGCCGCCTGCGCCCCCTAGTTCGACACAGGCGAGGACAAGATGGGCATCCTCCCGACGCCCAACCATGTCGCCCTGATCCGCGACTGCTACGTCCAGCCGCACTCGCCTGCCTCATATGGCTCGGCGCCGGCCCCACTCCCTCAGCCAGCGTCGAATGCCCTCTCCAAGCTCACATTCTATGCCGTCAACCGCCCGACCAAGATCCCAAAGGTTGTCGCCCACCTCGTCGAGCGGGCGTCCAAAGCCCGCGCCTCGAGTGGGCCCAAGGCCCGACAAGAGCTCGGCATCACCGTCGACATCGTGCGTGGACTTGTCGTCGAGACAGGCGAGAGCGGCAAAGAGGGCGCGGGTGAGCTCATCAAGGGGGCCATCGCCGAGGAGGCCCTGCGCGTTGCGGAGATGGCGCTTGGCGGTGAGGGCGGGAGGGGCGACGTCTTCTCAACGGCGCAGGTGCGCAACGGCAAGCGGGATCCGGAGATGGAGGCACGGGGAGCTAGCCTGGTGCGTGCGGGCCGGTCTCTCCTCGCCTTCTCGTAGCCCGTGGCCGTGCTGACTCGTTGTCCGTCGTCGCGCAGTTCCACGCCGTCGCCACGTTCCTCACTGCACCCTTTCTTGGCGCGAGCGACTCTGTCGGCAGGCAGTACCTGCGCTGCCTGTCGCTGATCTCCGGTTTGGCGCAGCTCCAAGGGGCTGGGAACGCCGAGTGAGCACCCTGTCCCGGTTCGCCCGATCCGCTCTCTCAGGGGCGCTCACTACCAGTCGTGCCAGGTCTCGATTCGTCGCGCTCAAGGCGCTGGACGGTGCAGCGCGCTCCGAATACCTGTACGCGACCGGTGGAGAGTATGACCGGCAGGTTGAGGAGCTCGTGCCGGCGCTACTGCGCAACTGCCTCGACACCGACATCAGCGAGATGCGGAAGCAGTGCGTACTCCTCCTCTGCAAGGCTTCATCTGTCCCACCTGACGACAATCACAGCAGCCTCGCCTCGACGCTCTCGTCCGACAAGTCGCTCCAGCCCAACCCGCCCTCACTCGCATCGCGCAAGACTTCGTCGATCTCGCTGCCTGAAGACTCGAGCAAGCTCCCAGCCGAGTCCTCGCTCGCACTCCCTACCGTCCTCCTCCTCTCCCGCCTATCAACCGTCCCTCAGCTCCTCTCTCTCCACGCCTCTTTCGCCTCCTTCCTCGACCAGCATGAGACGGGCCACCTGTGGCACGGCACATCCCAGCCCATCGTTCTCTTCCTCGCCCGCGCGCTTCTCGCGGCAGCACCAGCAGGACACCGTGCACCCGTCGTCAGCTGGTGGAGCGACCAGGCCGGCGACATCTACGACCGCGACACGCAGCACCGGAGCGTGACGCTGCTGTTCGTGCTCAAGCAGCTTATCGAGCCGTGCACTGCGACGACACCGCATAGCGAAGCCGTCGCAGTCGAGGGCCTCAGCGCCGGCGGCGTGCTCAACACGCTCGCCGAGCTCCTCGTGCGACGGTCGCGCCTCTCGTCGCCTATCGGGACCCCTGTCGGTTCGCGCGAAACACCCACGCTCGGGACGTACACCGAGCCAGCCGACCTCGACCCGCTCCTCCGCCCGTTGCTCGCCGTCGTCGCGGCACTTGCACGCTCGTCCGCCGAGCGAGGCTACCCCTCGCAGCTCGACGACCTCGTCTCCGACCTCGTCGACCTCCTTCGCGCGCTCAAGCTAGAGGAAGGCCGCGCTGAGAGGCTCATCAGCGGGATGACGAACGAGGAGAAGTGCCGCGCCAAAGTCCGCGTCGTCAAGGCGCTGCGAACGCTTCTCGAGGAGGCTCCCGGCGGGGCAGCACCGGCATCTGGCGCTCAGGCGCCGCTCAAGAGCAGAGCGGTGACCAGTGACGACGTGTTCATGACCGCGGGAGCGAACGGCGCAGCGGGCGGGCACGACGAGCTCGACCCGGAGCTGATTCGCCCAAGGCCCGCACCAGCGGTCGACGGCGACGCGGTCAAGCCAGTTTCGGCACTCGAGGCGCCGTCTGGCCTCACGCTGGGCAAGCCGCTCAACGGCTCGTCAAGCGTCCTGCCCGACGGAGACGCTCGCCCGCCTGCGGCGGCGCCCGACTCCGAGCAGCCGATCCTCCGCGTTTCGACCCCGGGCGGCGCATCTGCCACGCCCGCTAGGTCGCGTGACGCCTCCGCGACGCGCAGCGAGTCGACCGCACCTCCCAAAGTCCGCCGCCAGCCCGTCGCCCCCCGCACCTTCGCACGGTCACTCTTCCTCCTCACCGAGCCGGACCTGCGACTGCGAGTCGAGTACGTCGGTGCCGCCGCTGTGTACATCACGCGCGAGCTGCCCCTCGTCGCGAGCGCCAGCAGCGACCGCAGCGGCTCCGCGACAGCCGACGAGCTCGCCGCTTTCTGGAGGCAGCTCCACGCGGGCGTCTACGGCCTCGCGATCGGCGAGATCTCGCCGCGGGTGCTGTCGGCTACGTCTGCGAAGAACGCCGCTGTCGATGCCGAGCACCCTCTGCACCGCACGCGGAGCGCGCGCAGCCTCCGCTCGCAGCGCAGCGGCAGGTCGCTCCTCGACGATGACGACACGCGTCCCACGACGTCTTCATCCACCCGCGGCGCGCCCGGCGCAGCAGACTACGCTGCGCTCGCCGCGCTCGTTGAGGCCGTGCCGCGCGAGCCTGCAGCAGTGCTCGAGGGCGTGCCGGCCCTGCTCGCGCTTGACGCCAAGGCCGCGACGCGCTGGGAGGTGGGGCTCGCGGGCGGGGCAGAGCTCGGAGGCGACGGTGGAGGAGCGGATCCGGCTCGGGCTCAGGCGTGCCGGGAGGTCGCGGCGAGGGGACTCAAGGCTGTTGGGCGGACGTGGGGGCTCAGGGAGCTTGAGGAGCTTGGTCAGGACGTGCGTTTTCCCCCCGCTCGCTTTCGCGGTGGTCCTTCACTGACCCGATCGCCTCCGTGCGCAGGCTCTCGTCGCTTTATCGCCCGCCGTCATCCCCGTGGACCCACGCCCGGCATCGTCTTTCGCCGCGCGCCCCACCGCAGCACCCGCAGCGCTCAACGCCTCGTTGGTGATCGACATCCTCGCGACCGACGCGGGCCTGCAGAAGGCTTCGCAGCTCGACCGCACGAGCCTCGCGTCTCTGCTCTCGCAGCCATGGTCGTACGAAGCCGCGAAGGTCGAGGGTGCGTCTCTAGTGCTACGCATTCCTCTATCGCTCCCAGCTGACCTGAGTCGTCCGCACCTCGCAGCGTCCTCCTCGCTTCGCTCACCATACCTCTCCTCGGCGCTCCCCTCCCGCTCTCTGATCAACCTCGGCGGGCCCTCTCGCTCTCGCGCCGGCTCCCGCGCCGGCTCAACCTTCCGCCTCGCGTCGTCCCCGCCACCCATGTCCGGCCTGTCGCTCCACCCGCAGTCGATTCGCTCGGGCAACGGCGGCGGCGGCGGCGGCGCAGGCTCGCTCGCCCCCTCGACGCGCTCCCGCTTCGGACACGTCCCCTCCCTCGCGGACCTGCAGGCGGGTCTCTCCGGCTCGCCAGGCGTGGGCATCGCGCAGCTCGGCGGGAGCCGCAGCGCGCGGACGAGCGCCGCGCCGAGCGTGGTGAGCAGCGTGGGCGGGACAGGCGGGTGGGGCACGGGCGGGTCCAACACGGGCGGGTCGGACGCTGGCGCGGGTGCGGGCGCAGGTTCGGGGCTTGGCAGGCGCAGGACGAGCCGGGCGACGCCGGAGAGCGTGCTCGAGCGGGTCGGGAGGCGCAGTCGCGCGGGGACGGGCGCGTCGGGGCTCAGCGCGGGCGCGGGGGCTGCCGCCGTCGCCGAGAAGGGCACGGCAACTATGTGAAGGCGGTGGAAGAGTGGTTCTGTAATTCTCTCTCTGTCTGTTCCTCTGTCTGTCTGGCTGCTGTGCGCAAAAAATGCTGTGCTGCTCTTCACCCACGAGCTCTCTGCAGGCCAGCTCGCGAGAGAGAGAGACGGAAGCCGCGAGTACAGGGGGCGGGGTAACGAGTTCTACACGGTCTGTGAGGAGCAACAGGGGAAGCGCGAGAGATTTGTACAGGTACGGGGATCATGCGTCGTCGTCGGCCGACGAGGTGAGGCCGAGGAGCCGAGCGGCCATGGCTGGCGGGTTCTCGATGCCGCCACGTCCAACCACTGTGTGAAGGTGCGGGACCAGGATAGACTCGTCAGTACTGCACTCGGCGGTGAGGAAGGACCGGGGCAAGGGACGGGCCGCGCGACGCACTGAAGCTCGCCTCGATCGGGATCTGCTCGAGCTCGACCTCTCCAAACCCACTGAGCGCGATCCGGACACTCGTGATGCCCGCCATACTCGCCTTGACCTTGTTGCCACTGCCGCCAAAGATGATCTTGGCGACGAACCGCCTCAGGACGTCGCCCCTCCCCGGAAGGAGGTACAGCGGCGCGTCGACGAACGTGGCGACGACAAAGGTCGTCGCGTTGTGAGTTGCGTTGGCGGCCGTGTGGATCGTCTGGGCGGCCATGGCGGACGAGGGGCGCATGCGTGCGAAGGCGTTGGCGGGGACGGGCGAAGGCGGGTAGTCGGCCGTGTCGCTGTCGAACGCGTCGAGCGGTGCGTCCCCGAGCGTCGCAGAGGACAAAGACACACTATGCGCCGCCGAGTCGACGAACGCGATCTGTGCGCCACGAGCACCACCGCCGAGGAGGCTCCTCTTGGCGAGTGCGCGGCGCGGCAAGTCACCGTCGTAGACGAGCACGTCGGGCCAAATCGACTGCGCGTCGAGTCCCTCTGCGAGCTTGGACGCCATGTCCGGCATGACGACCTCTCCGACGACCTTGCCGCTCGCGAGCAAGTCGGCATCGCTGTCCTTGCCCCCTCCCCCGAGCTTGATGCGCATGTCCTCCATCCGGAGGTCGCGGAACAGCTCGGGCGTCTCGTTGGTCCCCGGGACGCGCACGTGCAGTTCCTTGCCGCGCACGAGGTCGGCCACGAACGGCGGCGGGAAGGGCGCGTCCGGCGGCGTCGTGCCGGGCTCGTCAGCGAGGGGAGGCTCCGGGTGCGCGTCGTAGCGGATGAAGACGTCGTTGTCGCGTCCGGAGAGGTACCGCGCGACGAAGCGCGACAGGGCGCGCGAGAGAGGCGGCTGAGGCTCGGCCTTGTGCGCGGCGTTCGGGCCCGAAGACGTGAGGGAGGGCGGCGGCGTCGGAGACGAGGGCGTCAGGTTGCCCGCGGGGACGAGGTGCCCCGAGACGTCGAGCTGGGCCGACGTGCTCCCGAGCGGGAAAGAGAAAGGTGCAGTCGCGACCTTTGCGAGGGCGATCTCGTGCGGGTCGTGCGGCGTGCGCTGCCCCTGCGGGAGGGGCGGGAGGGGCAGGTGGATCGAGACGGGGACGCGGAAGGGCATGCCGAACGCGATGGCGGGGATGCGGCCCTCTTCGATGGCGGGCAGCAACGGGTTGGCCACGAGTGCAGAGGCGGCAAAGGCGATGACGCTCGTGTTGGGGTGCGACGGCGACGACGTCTCGAAGACGTCGATCGAGGTGACGTTGGCGAGCTTCTCGGGGTCGTCTGGCATCGGCATGTCGGGAACTGAGAGGAGAAGAGCCCCGTCAGCGCGCAGTCCGGGGGGGGTTCAAAGGAAGGAGGACAAGTGCGACTCACGCTCGCCGTCAACCACGCGCGACAGACCCGTCACCTTGGTCGCCTTCATGCGACGCAGGAACCACCCCGCGACACCGCGAGTGCGACGCTCGCCCACCTGCGCGACGACCTCGCGGATCTCTGCGCGGACGACGTACGTCTTGGCGTTCCACACGCCCTGGCCGAACCGCGCAAGGTCGGCGGGCGAGGGAAAGTCGAGCGCGACGTGCAGCGTGAAGGGGTGCATGGCGGGGACGGGGTCGGCCTTTGTCGGGTACGAGAGCGGGAGGGTGAGGGTGTCAAGGGAGGACACGATGACGAGCGGTCCATCTGCCTCGAACCCTTGGCGGGCGTCGTACAGGGCCACTTGACCGACGTCGACCGAGACGGAGCGGGCCTTGCGGACGCCCCAGCGAGCGATGCGGCCCTCCATGCGGCGGAGCCACCCGCCGTCGTCCTTGCGCTCCCAGTCAAGCGCGCGGCGGACGTCGATCCCGGCGACGGCGTCGAGCTCGACGAGCATGCCTGAGCCGGCGTCGTTCGCGCGGACGCGGACGGCCGAGGGCCCTGCCCAGAGGAGGCCGCGCTGGGCCATGTCCTGCATGTCGCCGTGGCGGGCTTGCTCCGAGAGGAGGCGGCCGAGCCAGAGGTGAAGGACGGCGAGGACGACGAGGAGGGCGACAAAGAGGATGCTGAAGACGAGGCACAGGATGGACCCGATGGACCACCGGCCGTGGCGCGACGACGAGGCGGGGCGGACGACGACGAGGCGCATGCCGTCTTCGTCTGAGCCGTTGGGGGGCAGAGGGTCGCCTTCGTCGTCCGAGTCGTCTCGCACGAGTGGGCCCCTGCCATGCCGGAGGCGCGCCTGCCTGACTGTGGCCTTTGACGAGGCGGGAGTGGACGAGTCCGAGTCGGGTCCGCCGCCGAGGAGTGGCGCCGTCTCGAGGTCGTTGGAGCGGTCAAAGGCGTCTGACGCTCGGGACTTGCCCTTGGCCGCAGCTTGTGTGTCTGCAGTCCCGTTACTCATGGCGTCGAGGAGGTGACGAGTTGCGAGGATGGGTGCGTCACTGGTCGGAGCGGTTCGAGACGGTGGGGGGGGGTTTCGAGGAGTGGTCGAGGGGCGGCTGTGAGTGGGACAGGCGGCCGAGGGCACAGTAGCAGCGGCGAGACCCCAGTGCGGCTCGAGGGAGGCCGAGTGCTCGCTAGTGGTCGGGTTGCAAGAGTAGTGGGCAGAGGGGAGGCAAACAAGCTTTGTAACAAGCAACACACCTGGGCAACGCTACTGTAAGTGGGAGAGACCCGACCCGAGTTGACTCGAGGGGAGGTGCGACCGGCGACTTGAAGGAGCCGGACCTTGGGCGCCGCGTTACTCGGCGCCCTCTCTTCCTCGCTCCTCCCGCTCTGCCTCCTCCTTCCCGCCTACACTCTTTCGCAGTCAGCGCAGCCGATGCTCTCCCGTGCCAGCGCCCGCTCGATCGTCTCGCCCGCCGCCTCGTCTCGCCGCTGCATCTCGTCCCTCCGCGCCCCGCCCGCGCGCGTCCAGTCGTCGTCGCGCCCCTCGCTCGCTCCCACTTCGCTCCTCCACAAGCCCGCCTTTTCTGCCACCATGGGTGCCACTCGCCTCTCGTCTGGTGGTCACGGCGAGTCGACTGTGCGTCCTCATCCGCCGCTTCCGCTGCCCTCGCCCGCTCTCTCCCTAGCCTGCCCGCCCCTCCCCCCCCCACACACTGACACTGACACTCGCTCTCGCCCGCTCTCGACAGGTCCGCCCGCCGCCTGACCAGGTCATCCAGGACATTGCCGACTACGTCCACAACTACGAGGTACGCCCCACCCCTCGCGTCCCTGCCCCCCTTCTCCTCTGCCCACGCCCCCCTCTGTTCCCCGGCTAGCCGAAGTCGCCCCCCCGCGCGCGCATGCATTCCCCGCGGCCACTACCCCCGCCTCGGCAGCCCCGCTGCGCGCTCGGCAAGGAGACACACCTCTCACTGACACGCTTGAACGCACGCGCAGGTCAAGTCGGACGTGGCCTACTCGACGGCGCGCCTGTGCCTCATCGACACGATCGGATGCGGTCTCGAGGGTCTCCGCGTCAGCGAAGAGTGCCGTGCTCTTATGGAGCCCATCGTGCCCGGGACCGTCGTCCCCAACGGTACCAAGGTCCCGGGAACGCCCTTCCAGATGGACCCGGTGTGCGTCCTCCCCATTCTCAGGGTCGGTGACGAGAGGCTGACTCGCTCCGACTCTGCAGTCGCGGCGCGTTCGCCATTGGCACTCAGATTCGCTGGCTCGACTTTAACGAGTGCGTCGGCGTTGTTTCAGCTTGTGCGGCCGGGAACGAGAGACTGACCTCGGGCTCCCCTTCGTCCACAGCTGTGCGCTCGCTCGCCTGTGTGGACAGCATCCCCCGTGCAAGCACTGACTCGACTACGCGCCACAGGCTTCCTCGCTGCCGAGTGGGGTCACCCCTCGGACAACCTCGGCGCCATCCTCGCCGTCGCCGACTACCTGTCGCGCACGGGCGAGCCCCTCAAGGTCCGCGACGTCCTCACGGCCATGATAAAGGCGCACGAGATCCAGGGCTGCATGGCGCTCGAGAACTCGTTCAACCGCGTCGGCCTCGACCACGTCATCCTCGTCAAGCTCGCCTCGGCCGCCGTCGTGTCGCAGATGCTCGGCCTCACGCGCGACCAGACGGTCGACGTCGTCTCGCAGGTCTTTGTCGACGGACAGAGCCTGCGCACGTTCCGCCACGCGCCCAACACGGGCTCGCGCAAGAGTTGGAGCGCCGGCGACGCGTGCATGCGCGCCGTGCACCTTGCGCTGCAGGTCAAGCGCGGCCAGATGGGCATCCCGACGGTCCTGACGGCCAAGACGTGGGGCTTCTACGACGTCCTGTTCAAGGGCAACGAGTTCAAGTTCCAGCGCCCGTACGGCTCCTAGTGAGTCTTTGCGCTGCTCGCCCTCTGTTGTTCCGCCTGCTCGGCCGTCTCTGCACCCGTCGAGCAGCGCTGATCGTCCCGGTACGATGCACTCACAGCATCATGGAGAACGTCCTCTTCAAGATCTCGTTCCCGGCCGAGTTCCGTTCGTCAAGCGCCGGCTGTCCTTTCGCCCCCTTCCTCAGACTCACGCCTTTCTCCCCTGACGCCTCGCAGACGCCCAGACCGCTGCCGAGGCCGCCCACATCCTGCACGCCAAGCTCAAGGAGATGGGCAAGTCGTCGGACGACATCAAGCACGTCCAGATCCGCACGCAGGAGGCGGCGATCCGCATCATTGACAAGAGCGGGCCCCTGCACAACTTTGCCGACCGCGACCACACGATCCAGTACATGGTCGCCGTGCCCCTCATCTTTGGTCGCCTCACGACCGAGGACTACTCGGACAAGGTCGCGGCCGACCCGAGGATCGACGCCCTCCGCGAGAAGGTATGTCCGCGCGCGGCGCTCCTGACTGGGGCAGGCTTGCTCCGCAACAGACGCTGACCACGCCGCGCACCCCGCGCGCCCTCGCACCGCCCCACAGATGCAGTGCGTCGAGGACAAGACCTTCACGGCCGACTACCACGACCCGGACAAGCGCTTCATCTCGAACGGGCTCACCGTCACCCTCAACGACGGCACCGTCCTCCCCGAGGTGCACATCGACTACCCGGTCGGCCACAAGCGCCGCCGCGAGGAGGGCACCCCCCTCCTCAACGCCAAGTTCGAGCGCCACATCAAGCCCCACTTTGACGCGACGCACGTCGACAAGATCCTCAAGCTCGTCGGCGACCAGTCGGCGCTCGAGGCCATGGACGTCAAGGACTTTACCGAGCTGTTTGTCACCAAGGCGTAGAGTAGAGACCGTGCGGTCGGTATTTCCCTGGGGCCTCTGGGGGTTTGGGGTTGCAAAAGAAGACGACCCAGTGCAGTGCAACCACGAGCGCGGGACGGGGAGATATAGAGTACGACAGACAGCGAGCTTGAACGGGAGCGCCGCCAGGGCGTCAACAAAAAGGCGGGAAGGGATAGTGTCTACCGGAGCCAGGGAAGGGAGGCCTCACGCGACGATGACGACCTCGAACAGGACGTGGTACGCCCCCTGCTTCATCGTCAAGTGCAGGCGGCGCTCGACCGGCCCCGCAAGGTCGTCGTCGCCCGGGCCGGCGAGCGACGAGCGGCGCGAAGCCGGGTCCGAGGTCGCCAGCGAGGCGGACGAGGCGCCGAGGGGAGGAGGAGGAGGAGGAGGAGGAGGGGAGGATGGGATGGCGGTCCCGTCGAAGGTGAGCGAGATGTGCGTGCCGGTGATGAACTGCGCCTGTGGCGGGAGCGCGGCGAGAGTTCCTTCCGGGTCAGGACTGGTGCAGCGAGATAGAGGGACAGCGAGCGAGGGGGAGAGACCCACGAGTCGCCCGCTGAAGGCGTTGCGCACTTCGACGATCGTGGGCGAGATGGCGACTGCGGGGGTCGCGTCTCGGGCGTCAGCACGCATGCTCCATAGGGTCCAAGCAAGGGAAGGACGAACAGATGTAGGGCGCGCAGTAGGCGATGGTTTCTGGTTTGCTCTCCCACTCGATGAAGGGCCCTTCGATGGGCTCACCGTGTCGCCCGACGTGGATCGCAAACTCTGCTCGGTCCTTTTCGCATCAGCTCGCCCTCATGCAACGAAAGAGCGAGGGCGAGGGACGCACCCGAGTAGGCGAGGAGGAACTTGCTGTCGCCGATGCGGAACATGCCCATGGTCGTCGCGTCCTCGCACCGCTTGGCGAGGTTGTACAGCGCGCGGTCGTGCCTCGACGGCGGGAAGTCGGGGACCGTCATCGTGCTGTGCACATGCCCGACAACAAAGTTTCACCGCGTCAGCGACTCGACCGGGTGTGGCGAGGAACGATGCGGAGACAGAGGAAAGCGTCGACGCACCGCATGGACTCGAGGTCCATGATCTCGACGCCGCGCGAGCCAATGAGCGCGAGCTTGGAGCGCTGAAAGTGCAGTCCTGTGACGAGCGACGGCCTGTGGGCATCCCTCCCCTCCCCACGTCAGCCAAGGCACGCTCCCGCCGCGAGAGAAGAGGGGCAGCGCCGAAAAACGCACATGAAGAACTCCTTGTACGTGCGGAACCACTCTGGCCTGCCGCCGCCCAGGCCGAGGAACCTGTGCCCTCCGCCGCCTCCGCCGCGCGCCCGCTCGGCCTGGCTGACGGGCTCGAGCGCCTTGAAGACGGACTCTTTGACGCCGGATTTTTTCGCGTCTGCGCGTGGTGGAGAGAGGGTCAGGTGGGTGCGACAGCCGCAGGAAGCGAGGAGGGGGGGGGAAATGCGCACAGATGACGAGCGTGCGAGGGTCGACGTCGCCGATCCGGCCGACCTTGAAGAACGAGACGTCCTTTTGCCCGCTGAGGCGCTGCGGAGCTGTGTGTGTGTCGAGGCGACACAAGTCAGGGCGCGGATCTGTGCAAGAGAGAGACTGGTGAAAGACGCACCTTTGCTGGCCTGGTCGAGCTTGCTGCCGGCCTTGCTCGGGATGAGCGCTTCTAGCGCGTCTGCATTCGCGGGGGTTGGAGCGTGAGTCACTGGCTGAGGCGCCTACAGCCATGCGAGTCGCACGCGTGATGCGCGCGGCACGCCGCGCCAGTGGGCAAGCCAACCGAGGGAAGCGACTCACACGCGACGAGGACCTTGTTGGCGATGACGAGCAGGAACGAGAACTCTGGGAGGACGGCGCACTGCGTGATGCCCTCGAGGTGCACCACCTGCTGCATCGTCCTCTGCCTGTTGGCCGGCGCCCTCCACCCGACAAAGATGCCCTCTGCGCACCCGGCCACGACGAGCCACTCGCGCGACGTCCCCGCGCGCAAGGGGGTCGAGCACGTCGGCTTGCCGAAGCGCGTCGCCGGGTCGGCGCGCGGGGTGGCCGAGAGCGAGCCGACGACGGCCGAGGTGGACCCGAAGGTGAGGTCTGCGAGGGGGTCGAGCCGCACGACGGGGTGCTGCGCCGCGTGGGCGGCGCGCTGCGAGACGGCGGCGTGGAGGGCGGATTCCCACTGGGCGCGCTGGGCGGGGGAGTCGACGTAGAAGTGCACGAGGCCGTCGTACCTCCCGAGCTGGAAGAACGAGATGGGCCACAGCAGCGAGTCGCCGCCACCCCCGCCGCCTCCGCCTCCTCCTCCTGCGCTCGCGAGTCCCGGACTCGGCGACCCGCCCCCGCCGCCGCCACCGCCCGTCCCCGTCGTCGCAAAGCTCCCCGTCGTGCTCGGCACAGGGGACAGCGGCGCGCCCGGCCCCGCGCCCGCCCCCGCGCCCGCACCCGCAGGCCCGCCCCCGAAGCCCGACCCGCCGCCGTTGCTCGCGCCAACCGAGCGGTTGCTCCTCAGGTGGAACCCGCTCGAGCGCGGCACGGGCGGGTCCGAGAAGCTCGTCGTGCGGAGCTGGACCAAGTCGACCGGGACGGGCCGGCGCGCGAGCTGGTACTTTGCGTGGGGGGGGGCGGCGGCGCCCTCGCGGTCGCGGTCGCGGTCGCGGTCGAGGGCGCGAGGGGGCTTGGTGAGGACGAGGTAGTGGTCAAAGAGGACCAAGTGGGCCTCGGCGAACTGGTCCGTGAAGGCGCCAGAGTCGGGGCGGCGGTACACCTTGCCGGCGAGGAACAGGCGGCGGGACGCAGAGTCGAGCAGCTCGAGGTCGGGCATGTCGCCTCCCTTCTTGACGAGGTCGCGGTGGTACTCGCGGAGGCGGACGAGCTCTTTGGTGCGCTCGATGCCCTGGTTGGCTTCGACGCCCTGCCGCCGGATGACCTGCAGCGCCTGCTCGAGGTACGAGCGGTCCGGGTCGTCGGGCGACGCGCTCGCGAGGATCTGCTCGAGGAGGAGGACGTAGCGCAGGCCGCGGAACGTCGCTCGGTTGTGGAACGTGTCGAAGCCGCGGCGCGCGGCCTCGGGACGGCGCGAGAAGTCCTGTGCGTCACGACGTGCTTCCCCGTCAGCATCTCGTGCGCCGCCTTCTCGGGAGCCGTCGACGCAGCGATGGAGAAAGAGTGCCTCGGAACGTACGGCGAGCAACTCGGCAAACCTCGGGTTGCGCTCCTTCTCCTCCTTGAGCAAAAAGTCGGCCATGGGGAACCCGACCGTAAAGTCGACATAGTCGCGCTCCCACTCGACGGCCGCAGCGAGGACGAGCTGTCCCACGCCGTGGAAGAGGTAGGCCTCGCCCTGGCGCGCGCGGAGCGCCGCGAGGAACGTGCGCGAGTGGTCCCGGATCGAGGAGAGATTGAGGAGGACGGTCGAGAGGAAGTGAGCGAGGCGAGAGGGGGGAATGATGGGAGGGTTGGCGCTCTTCAGCGGCTCGACGAACGCCTGTGAGCGCGCTCACTCGCGTCAGGACGCCCCGGCCCCGGAAGGGAAAAACGAAAGGGAAACAACGCCGACGACGCACCCTCTCGATGAGGCACAGGTCATCGTAGTACTTCTGCTCGCCCTGCACGAGCTCAAACACCTGGTTCTGGTACGCGACTCCTCGCTTGTCGAGCCCATCGAGGACCGAGCTCGGGACGCTCGTGGCCCAGTTCTCGGCCTCGGGGGGCACCGCGGCCGCGGCCGCCGCCGGGGCGGAGGAGGAGCCGGAGGTTGAGAGCGTCGAGGCGAGGCGGTGGAGGGTTGGCTGGAAGCACGAGGGTGTGTCAGCAGAGGGTGTCACCGAGAGAGAGAGACTCGAAATCGCGCATGCACTGAGAGAGTCGAAGGGCACGCACCCTCCGATTCGGGCACCCGTAGGCATAGCACCCACCCCTCACTCTCCCCCTTCTCCCCTCCCTCTCCGCCTCTCGCCCCTCTTCCTCCTCCTCCTCCCGCTCCCTCTCAAACCTCTCACAGAACGGGCTGTAGCACCTCGCGAGGGGCGTCACGACGCCCGTCGGGACGGGAATCTCTCCGCAGAGGTCCGCATCGCGCACAAGGAGGACGAACCCCTGGGTGTCGTCGTCGCGGAGGGGTTCGTCCAGCGCCGATCCCCACGCGGTGTCGTGGATCCACAGCTGCGCGAGGAGCGACTGGGCGACGCGCTGCGCGAGGGCGCGGTCGGCGCTGTGGGGTGGGGGGAAGGCCCGGAGGAGGGTCGTGAGGGCTGTTGCGCCGGAGAAGGGCTGTCCCGGGGAGGACGAGGACGACGAGGGGACGTGGTCGGCGAGGAAGACGGCGAGGTGAGAGAGGAGGGACGGGTCGAGGTACGCCGAGGGCCCGCCGGACGGCGACACCGACGGGGGATCGTGGTACGGCAGCGTGTCGTAGCTGTTGGACCGCAGCGACGCGGCAAACTGGGCCGAGGCATGCACCGGCGGCGTCAGCGTCGCGTACGTCGCGTAGCTCGGCCGGCGCGACACGTCTGGACTCGACGTCGCCGTCGTCGTTCCCGTTCCCGTCCCCGTTGCCGTCCCGAACGACGACGACGACGACGCAAAGAGCGAGGGCGAGGTGACGGTGCGGGACCAGGTCGAGTCGATGGAGCGGTTGCGCTGCAGGTAGTCGGGGACGCGCTGCTGCTGCACAGGTTGGGTCGTCGGGGGAGACATGAGGATCGTGGGTTGTCGTCGCGGAGGCGCGCTCTCTTGCCGAGGCAGCGGGGGCGCATAGGGCGCCGCCGCCGACGACGACGACGAGGAGAATGACGCGACGGGGCGGGCAGCGTAGACTGGTTCGGACGTCGACGCAAAGTGGAGCGACTCTAGGCGGGTGCGGTAGTCTCTCGCGGCTGCGGCTGCGGCCTGCTGCTGCTGGATGCGGAGCTGGTCGCCCTGTGAGGGCGAGTGGGGCGAGTGGTCCGAGGGGAGCGAGTAGAGCGAGAAGTGGGACGACGAGTCGTGCGAGGTTCGCGACGCTTGCCGGTGCGACTCTTGTCGCTGAGGCTGGACGGGCGCAGTGGCGGGGGCATAGGCCGGGTAGGGGTGTGCTGCCGCCAGTGGAGGGAAGGGCGGCGACGACGACGACGAGGGAGTCGCAGCGCCGTTGGGGGCGGGGGACGAGTGAGTTGCGTAGCTCGAGATGAAGGCCGACTCTTCCCACGAGGGGTTTTGGCGGTGGTGAAAGAGGGCGGGTTGAGGGGGAGGAGGGGCAGGAAGTGGGGGTCGAGGTTGAGGGCGAGGGCGGGTGGGTGGGCTCGCCGGGTAGGGTGGGGAGTGGGTTGGGTACTGGTGCGAGTAGGCGTTGGCTGGATCGCGCTGTGACGGGGACGGGTAGGGCGAGGCGGCGGGAGCTGGGGGCCGAGGCGGACGAGGCGGAGGGGTGGGTTGGGGGACGAGTCGCGGGTCGTACGAGGGCGCCATGCTGGGTATGGTCTGGGTGCTAGTTAGGAGGACGGCACCACCAGCAGCAGCAGCTGGCAAGGGGTGAGGCGCGAGGGTTGGCAGCTGCCTCGATTCGCTCCGTCGGCCGTCTCGTCTCCCCGGCTCTCTCTCCCTCTCACTGTCACTGTCACTCTAGCCATGCTCCGTTCAGTTGCTCGCCAGCCCCTGAGGCTCGTCTCTGGCACCCGCGCCGCCCACAACCAGGTCGCTCGCGTCCCTGCGTGCGCCCCTCCTCCCTCATCTCGCACCAATCCCCAGACTCGGCACACTCACTCACGCACTCGCACCCACCCGCAGCGCACCGCACACCCCGCCCTCGGTCGGCTCCACTCAGGCACCCAACCGCGCCCAGACCTGGTCAAAGTCGCAGGCCGCCCGGTCCGTCCTCTCCCTTTCCTCCTCCCATCCCCCCCTCACCGAGCCAGTCCTGACCCCACCCTGCACACGCGCCCCGCAGCACCGAAGCCATGGTCGGTCCCCGCTTCGAGCAGACCAACGAGACGTTCCAGCCCCGGCCACTCGCCGCCATCGAGCTCATCCAGGACGAGCCCATCCGCCTCGTCGAGGGCCGCGTCGCCGCGTGCGACGGCGGCGGGGGCGCACTCGGCCACCCGCGCATCTTTATCAACCTCGACAAGCCGGGCGAGCATTCCTGCACGTACTGGTGAGCCCTCGGTGCCCTCGACCCGGTGGTCGCCGTCGTGTGGCTCTGCTTTCTCGTGCGAGACTGACTCTTCGTTTGACCCCGCAGCGGCATCCGGTACCAGCGCGACCATGACCACCACCACTGAGACAGTGCTGTGTCCGGAATGAGCCGAGGCTGTGGTGACGCCGCGAGGAGAGAGAGATGCGGAGCCTGTAGAGTCGGTGTTTTGAATTTCCCCCCGTTTCTGTTCCCTTTTTTCTCTCCAGCCACGCTGTGCAGTCTTGAGAGCTGAGAGTACCGCTGGGGCGATTGCAGAGCTGGGTACTGTGAGAGAGCAGCGAGATGTCAACCTCACACCGCCGGCGGAGTCGGCGACGGAGTCGACGAGGCTTGTCGCATTCGTCCACTCTGCACCGTCCCGCTCGTCGAGCAGCACAGCCCCTCTCGCAGCTCCGCGCGTACGTCTCCTCTTCATCCGCACGCCGCCCGTCCCTCTAGCGCTGTGCCACCACCCACCCCCCCCAACTCTCATCGCCGCTTTTCGAGCGTCAGGTCATCCCCCCGGCGGCAGCCTCTCTCTGGTGGTCGCGCATGCGCAGAAAGTTCCCTGGGGAACTGTGACCTGGATGGGGTCCACAAGCGGTGCACAACCTTCGAGAGAGAGAGGAGCGAACGAGCTGACCTTCCTTGGGCCTCTCGCCTCTCGCCCGTCTCCCCGCTCCGTGTGCCTGCCTCCTTCCCCCGCAGGCTCGCACAAGCTTCCCTCCCCAGCTGCTTCACAGGCCCACCCCCCGCCGCGCGCTCGTCTCCCTCACCCCCTCCTTCCCCCTCACCACCCCTCCTCCTCCTCCACCAGCTCCAGCAACCATGGCCGCCCACGCCGCCAACGAGATCGACAACCTCATCAGCGGCTCGGGCTCGACCGGCGGATTCGGCGTCGCGGGCGGGAGTGGAGGCATCCCGAGCAACTTTGATGCCGAGAATGCGCAGAATGACGAGGGGGTGCGCTGCGTTTGACGCGACGAGTCTCGTTGGGGTGGGGGTCGCGGCGACCCTTTGTCCCCAGGGGCTGACTCAAATTCGACACGACACGACGCGCAGATCGAGATGGCCTTCGCGGTGCAGTGCGCCGAACAAGCCGAGACGTTCTTCAACCTGATCACCCAGGTCCAGCCTTCGACGCTCAAGCGCCTGACCAAGTGCGTCGGCCCCGTCGCTTCGGTCTCTCCTCGCACTCGTCCGCGCCGCGCTGACAGGCGTATCCCTCGTCTCGACCTTCCGCACTCCCCTCCTCTCAACGATCCCTCTCCGCTCCCGTCCCTCACCTCGCCCTCCCCTCCTCCCCGCCCCGCGCGAGCTCCCACAGGTGGGACGACGACATCGTCGAGGCGTTCCTCGCGGCCTTCCCCGAGTACGACGACGCCGACAAGCTGCGCGTCCTCGACGAGGACGAGATCAAGAGCCCCGCGGGCAAGAAGAGGTGGAGGGACTTTATGATGCCGTTTGAGAAGAAGATCGGTGCGTGCCTCTCCGCCCCGTTCTTGCGCTTCTCGGGCCTCGCGGGCTCCTCCTCGAGTGAACGACTAACTGATCAGGAGTGTTGTTCCCCCCCCCCCCCCCCCCGCAGACGAGTACAACTTTGGGACCTTGATCCGGCTCGACTGCACGCAGGACTACTCCGAGGCCAACTCGATGTTCGGCACGTCTTCTCTCCTTCTCCTTCTCCATCCTCGCACTCACTCGCGCTGACACCACACCCCTCCAACCCTCCCCTCCCCTTCCTTCCCTCACCACCAACCCTACCCTCCCCTCCAACCCTCCTCTCCAACCCTCGCCTCCACCTTTCCCCTCCGACCCTCCCCTCCAACTTTCCCCTCCAACCCTTCCCTCCCCGCCCCCTCCCCGCCCCCCCTCCCCGCCCCGCCCCACCCCGCCCGCACGAACGAGCAGGGTACCGCCTCCAGTTCTACGCGCTCGAGATCCTGCGCAACCGCAAGGGGCTCAACGACGCCGTGTGGCAGAAGGTCCGGGACGACCCGAATGCGTTTGCGTGAGCGTGCGCGTGAGCGCGCGCGCGTGGGGTGGGTGGGTGGGTGGGTGGGGCGGAGGTGAGCGGTGAGGGTGCAGGGAGGGCGGGGAGAGGTGGAGGGACGGAGAGGCGCGAAAGGGAGGGTGCAAGATAGCTTGTGTGTGTGTGCAAAGCAGAGATGTCGAGGAGAGACGCGTGCGCAGGGAGCTGCCTCGACCAGCACGTACGAGAGACGGCAGCGACGGGCCCCAGTCTCGAGTGCGTGACCAGAGCGTGTTGCATGCTGCGGCAGAGAGAGGAGAGAGAGACCCCAACGGTACGGTACGAGACAGAGGAAAGGCAAGGGGGGGAGGGGGGTCCAACGGAACGACGGTGGCGAGAGGCATCGAGGGAGGGCAAAGGCGGTGACGCGGAGAGGGCCGGGGTCGAGGTGTCTAAGCGAGTAAGCGGGGGAGGGCCGAGGGGACGACGAGCGCGGCGCGGTGAGGAGGTGGTGGGGGGGGGTGGGTATGTTGCGCCGCAATGTACTCGTCCGCTGTCGGGCCGTAGAGGGGAGGGGAGGAGAAAACGGAGGGAAGGAAGGAAGGAAGACGTCGACGCTCTCTTCAAGAGCGCGCCTTGCCCAGCTCGACCGGCGCCGCCATCTTTGCCGCGGCCGACTGAGCCGACTTGGCCGCGGCGTAGACGAGCCCGGCGAGGAACCCGACCAGGATCGAGAAGACGTTGGCAAAGTTGGCCGGGTCGCCGAAGAAGAGGATGCCCGACGCGGCGACGGGGAGCTTGTTGAGCGCGCCGACCATGCTCTGCGGGGGGTGGGGTGGGGTGAGGCATCAGTCGGCTGTGCACAACGTGATGCAGAGGGAGAGAGAGAGAGGAGAGGGCGCACAAAGGTGGTCGACGAGGTGGTGCGGACGGTCCACGCCGTGCAATACGAGATGAAGACCGCGGCCGCGCCAGAGAAGGCCATCAAGCTGAGCAAGCTCGTGCGCGTCTCCTCCGGGCTGCGGCGGGAACGTGCGAAGTGTGTGAGCGGTCAACTCGGGGCGCAGAGTTTGGGGAAGCCCGAGGGAGACGCACAAGTTGAGCGCGAGGTTGGCAGACGACCATGTCTCGAACATGAGCGAGAAGACGACGAGGACGGGGATCGACAGCAGGTTGTTGTAGAACATCGAGTCCCAGTCCTTGAAGTTGGTCAACTTGATGCGCTTGCGCATCGCGAGGACGTAGCCCGCCGAGACGAAGCAGTTGAACTGCGGCGAGTCCGGGACCTCGCGAGTCAGCACGCTGCCGTGTCGAGGGAGGCCTGGAGAGAAGGACACGACGCACGAACATCCACAGGTAGCCGGCGCTCGACTGACCACCGGCCTTGGGCGCGGGGGCGACGCCGTTGAGCCAGTTGAGGAGGTCCGGGCTGGCGGCGATGAGCGACGAGACGACCTACGGACGCGAGCAACGTCAGTGCTCTCGGGCCTTGGATTGGCTGTGGGAGACAGAGAGCGAGGCGGACCATGAGGAAGAACGAGGCGAGGGTGAGGGGGGTGACGCTGCCACCGAACCAGAGCACCTCGCCGTACGCGATCAGGATGATGGTCAGGTTCTTGAAGATGGTGTACACCGGCACCGAGAGGTATTGCTGTGAGGGATGCGAGCGTGTCAGCAGAGGTCGACCTGAGGAGGGAAAAGAGAAGCGCGCACGAGCGACTTTGAGCCAGTGTAGATGACGAGGACGAGCAGGAACGAGATGGGGAACCATTTGCGCGCGTCTTCACGGTCCCAGTCGCGGAAGGTGATGACCTGCGGGGTGAAAGCGCGTCAGAGGCCGCGCAAGCACGCAGGGAGAGAGAGAAGGAAGGACGGACCCCGAGTCGCTTTGCCGTCACGACGCACGAGACGCACACGACCGACTGAATTGTCAGGAGGAGGAAGTTCATGTTGAAGTCCTTGCCCGACACGACAAACTCTGCGAAAGAGCGCAAAGGTCAGGACACGTGCGCAGTGGGAGAGAGGAAGTGGGGGAAGAGCGACTCGCTGTTCACGACCTGCGGTCATCCAGGTCGACGTCAGCCTGGCGAGTTTCGCTCGGGTGAAAGTGACAGTAAGCGCACCGTCATGAGGATGCTCGACGCGCAGTAGCACAGGACGGGGAGTGCCGGGTGGTTGAGCGCAGCGTCGAGCGCAGACGGAGGCGGGCTCGCGAGGCGAGCGCCGCCCGGGCTGGCGAACGTGCTCGCCGGGCGGGTTGATGCGAGTGCCGGGTCCTGGTCCTGGTCGACGACGATCTTGTAGTCGCCCTTGGAGTCGGAGGCGGCGGCGCTCATCGTGAATGGGCGACGGCGCGGCGTGATGGCAGCTCGAGCGGAGGGGGAGAGGAGGGGAAGCGCGCGGGTCGGGACGGGGCGGGAGCTCGCGTGTTGGACCTTGACGACGTGCTACAGAGGGGAACTGTTGAGGGAACAAAGCAGGGCGCAAGGGAGAGCGCGGCCGGAGTGGTTGAGTTCTGGCGGTCGTGGTCCAGCCTCCCTCTCTCAGCTGCGCGCGGCGCGGTCGAGACTTTGCGGGGTTTCGCACGCACGCGCGCGTCGCTCTCTGCACGCGCACCCTACCTCGCTCTCTCTTCCGGCAGCAGCTCCGTCTCCCAGCCCCCCTCTCTCTCTCCGTGTGGGGGCTCGGGTGTGCATGCCACCTCCCTCGGCACTGTCCCGCTGGCTCACCCAGGAAGGCGTCCACCTCGACCCGCGCATCCACCTCGTCTCCCGCCCCGACGGATCCACCGCTGTCACCTCCGCCGCAGCTCTCATCTCGCCAGGGCAGACCCGCAAGTCCTTCCCCTCCGGTCGCCGCCTGCTGTGCTCTCGTTCCATGTGTGGCTCACTCTCGGACATCTCTGCTCCTTGCGTGCGCAGTCGCGCGCATTCCCCTCTCGCTCGTCCTCTCGCACCGCTCGTCGAGCCTCGCACAGGCTCTCGACAGCCCGCTCGAGGAGGACTCGCTCGCCTCATATGCTCCTGCGCTGCGACTCGCCGTGCACGTCGCCCACGAGCTGTCCCTCGGGAGCAAGTCGCGGTGGGCGACCTACCTCGAGCACTGTCCGGCCCGCGAGTCCGTGCACATTGCCTTGCTCTGGCAGGGAGAGGCACAGAGGTGGACTCGGGGGACAGAGCTCGAGCGAGAGTGCGCGAGGATCGGCGTCGACGAGGTGCGCTTCGCCCACTGTGCCCGTCGAGTGGTCTGCAGCTCACCCTCCTCCACCCGGCACGCAGGCCGTCCTGAAGCGCTTCTACAACCATGTCGCCCTCCCACTCCTGTCCAGCCTCCCTTCATCGTCCTCCGCCTCGCCTCCCTCCTTCTCGACCTTCCTGCACGCCTACGTCCTCGTCTCGTCCCGCGCCTTCCAAGTCTCGTCGTACCACCCTCTCGCGCTCGTCCCCCTCGCCGACGCCTTCAACCACTCCGACCCTCCCCACGCCCACCTCGCGAGCGACACGTGGGTCTGCCCCGAGTGCGGACGCCTCGGCGCGTGCCCTCACGACGACGACGGTGGCGGGCCCGGCCACGAGGAGCGCGACGAGCCGCTCGAGACGGTCGACATGGTCTCGGAGCGGAAGATCAACCCGGGAGAAGAGGTCTTCAACACGTATGGCGCGGGACTGTCGAACGCGCACCTCGTCGCAGCGTACGGCTTCTTGCTTGAAGGTAACGAGCACGACGTCGTCTCGTTCGGCGGGCGCGAGGCGCTGCAGACGATGCTGCGCGCTAGCGACTCGGCTGCAGTGGGCGACGTCGACCTGGATGCGCTCGAGCATGCACTCGACTCTCTCGGCGCTGCCTGGCGCGCGGCGGCGGCGAGCGCACCCCTCCTCGACGAGGGTCACCCTCTCATCGCGCCTCTGCCCTCCTCGCCGACGCCAAATCTTCTCGGCTGCTTCATCGATGCCGACGCGCGGCTCTCGCCCGAGCTGTGGCTCGCCGTCTCGCTCGTCGCGTGGCTGACTGCGCGGGATGACGAGGCGCAGCGGCCGGCCAAGAGGGCACGCTCGGCTGCGCCGCCCGCGGTCGTCGTAGATGCCTCAGAGGCTCTGCAGGACGCGGTGCAGCTCGCTGAGCTCGCAGAAGAGGCGTGGCGGCGGTGCGAGGAAGAGGCGGCCGCGGACGCCGATGGGCTGGGCGACGCGGATGCGGGCGCAAGGGACGTCGCCTGGCCGGCAGACGAGTTCGAACGCGAAGCGCTGCGATGCGCGAGTGCGCTCGTGCGGAGCGTGTGCGCTGCGAGGATTGAGGAGCAGGTCGAAGAGGCGAGAGGGATGGACGCGAGTGCGCTGTACGAGCGGGCAGAGGTGCGTTGTGTTCTCTCGCCACCGCTCTGCGCGCATTGGGCGGAAAACGGATCGCCTGCTGACACCTCCGTGCGACTACGCACGAGCGCAGGAGACGGCAGATCCCTCCCTCCGGCTCGCCATCGAGTACCTTGCGGGCGAGCGACTCTTGTTAGACCGCGTGTCGTCGCAGTGGACATTCTCCTGATGCCGCACTACCGACTGAAGGTGCGACGTTCGGGCAAAGCTCTCGACGCTGTACGTCTCCCGCAGACGGTGCTCGTCTCGCGCGCAGGGGATGGGAGAAGCGACGCTCTTGAGTGTACAGGGCTGATCTATGGTGAGTCTACAGTCTCTGGGTGTCGCGTGTAAACAAGGGCGGAGAACAACAGGAGGCGAGAGGCGTGCGGGAACGAGGAAGGGAAGAGGGAGAGGGTCGGCGCGACAGGGGTGAAGGAGTTGAGGAAGCGATGAAGCGTCGCCGACTCGCCCAGCCATCTAGCGCACTCGAGGACCTTTTCAGGCGTCGCGCGCGAACGAGACCGTCCTGCGCGTGCGCGACAAGCGGCGCACCGGCAGCGCGACAATCTCGTCGCCGACGCACTCGGTGCCAGCGGGGACGCCGCCCATGGCAACGCAGCCGTTGTCGTCGCACAGCGAGAACTTGTTCTTGGACGGGCACGTGATCCAGTAGTTGACGGCCGCGGCGGCCTGGTTGACGTTGGACGCCTGGACCTCGGGCGCGACGGCGGGGGACGAGGCGACGGCGGCGACTTGGGCGGTGGGCGCTGCCTCCGCAGGAGTCGAGGTCGACGAGCCCGTCTTGTCGTCCGTCGACGCCTTTGAGGGCTCGGCAGACGCAGCGCTCGGGGACGAAGAGGCCGGCGAGCCTGACAAGCCAGAGCCGGACCCGCCCGACGACGAGCCCGAGGGTCCGACGGTGACGCTCGTGTCCTGGTCGTACGAGCACCCAGCGATGACCGTCGCAGGTGACGAGCTCGACATGCCCGCAGCGTAGGAGACGGACGGGCCCGGGTTGGGGAAGACGGGCGTGACTCCCTCGGTCGTGATGCACGTGTCGCCGAGCGTGTTGGCGCGGAACAGGCCTGGCCCAGTGTAGGACCCGCTCGAGGACGAGCCCTGGATGTCGACGATGGCGCAGTTCTGCAGAGGCGGAGAGGCGAGGGAGGGGGAGGGAAGAGAGGGAGAGGCGGGGTTGGGAAGGTCAGCGCTCTCTCGTCCTCGTCTAACTCACGAGCGACGGCGCTTGCCAGCGACCCCGAAACGAGACCCTCGACGCACCATGTACTCCTCGCGGTTGCCGACGAGGTTGAACCAGGTCCAGGCAAACGTGGCCTTGGTTGCCGAAGGGAGCGAGGACGGGATCGGGACGCTGTAGGTGCTCTGCAGCGGGCACCCGCCAATGACGCTGTGGATGACCGCAAACGTCTTGCCCTGGTCGTAGCTGACCGAGAACTGGCACGAGCCGCCGCCGTGGGTCGCCCCGCCCGCGGCGAACTCGACCTCGAACGAGGACCCGGCCTTGAGGGTCGCAGTCGCGTCGAGCGAGCTGTACGCCGACGGGGTGTTGTAGCCCTTGCACGGGTAATTGGAGCCGTCGGCGAGGAGAGGCGACTGCATCGAGTAGTCTTTGTTCGCCTCGGCGGTCTGAGGGTCGAACTTGGAGTTGATGGCTGCGGAGAGAGCGGGACGAGATGGTCAGCCTCTGTTGCTTGGGCAGCCCGCTCAAATTCGTCGTATAGAGACGATCTAGACTCGTCGGATGCGTCCGAGCGAGACGCCCGTTGCTCGTCGGGGCGCACCTGCCTCTCAGGTGGTCATCCGAGGGGAAGAAAGTGCGACTCACGCAAGGGCTTGACGAGCTGCATGTGCGCCGACACGGCAGCCGTCGCAAGAACGACGGTCAAGGCTGCGGAGCGGAGCATGGCGGTGCGAGTGAGAGGGTCGAGGGTCGGTGCGAGAGTGCGAAGGGGTCAGAGCGCGACGACGGCGGCAGATGTGCGGTGTCGAGGGTGGCAGCGACCGGGGCGTGGGGCGTGGGATGGGAAGGAGAGAGAGAGAGAGTGCGTGTGTGAGAAGGAAGGAGAAAAGGAAGCAAACGAGGGCGATAGAAGCGAGGGTCCCATGGAGGTCTCGCTGCAAGGGAGGGTTGGACGGGGTGTCGACGTCGTCGCCCTCCCTCTCGTCGTCGCCACCGACGACACAGATGCGCGCCTCGGCAGCAGTGGACCCCATTTCCTCGCTGCTGCCCTCCGTCAGCCGGCCTCGTCTGTTCTTGGGCAGCGCGGGAGGGGCGGCTCGCCTCTGCTTTCCCAAACCAGCCCCTCTCTCTCTCTCTCGAGCACTCGACTCGGGGTGATCTTCTTCGCCAATCTCGTCTCGCGCATTGCACAGTTGAGCACAGTTGAACATTCCAATGCAGCCTGTGCGCCGTTTGCCGGCCAGCGAGCTCGAGGAACGAGGGTCTCTCCGAGCCGAGCCTGTGCTGCTGCTTCAGCGCTCGCACCTGCTCAGGCACCGGGGTTCGACGAAACCTGTGCCCTTATCGACACATATTGGTGACGGGGTCCCAATGACGAACGCTCGCGTTGGACCGAATCAATCACCTAGATGAGGCCTTCCCGCGTGGGTCGGACTCCTGCTGCAGTCACCGGAGAGACGGGGAAGCAACGGCGACTCTGCCCATAGAGCTCGAAGTGACACAGCAAGACACAAAGCCTGACGAGGGGACAGGCGGCCTGCCGGCCGACCAGGACGCCCGCCGACTCAGCTGTGAGCTTGTCAGGCACCGCTCGGGCTCTCGCTGCCCTCGCCGGCCACGGCCACGGCCTCGTTGCCGCGCACAGCGCAGCCGAGTCGAACCCATGAGACAGAGGCAGCTGAGCTGGCTGCGTTGTTTGGGCCGCGCACGTTGCGCCGTGGCGGCGGCGGCGAGGTCGGACCCGGAGGGCCCTGCCTGCGCAGCTCGTCTACGCGCTGCCGCGGGGACAGATGGCCGCAGACCGTTTGAACCGCCGTGAGTAGGATGGAGCACCGAGCGTGCCCGGCTCGAGAAGCAGTCGCAGCGAGAGTTGGGAATGCACGCAGCTCGAGCTCGGACTCGGAGACAAGCGATTCCAGCGTGGCAGCGGGGCAGGGCGCAGATAGCCTGAGGATAACCTGTAGCCTGCCTCGGCCGCATCGCCCATCGAGCGCGGCTCACTGGCAGGCCGTTACGGCGCGGGAGCCATGAGAGAGGCGCCTGAAAGCAGCATGCGCGAGGCGCGAGCGCCGGCGCGGGGAGTTAGGCAGCGAGACGCGTGTGAGCTCGACCGGTTGTGGGCGAGACTCGAGCTAGCCACGACGCTGTAGGGCGCGAAGGTGAGAGGGAGCTCTAGAGTAGCTCGAAGGAGGGCGAGTCGGAGCTGGCAGGGCGGTGACGGCGGAGGACTCGGAGCGACCTGACCTGCCGCCAGAGCAGCTCGTCGCACTTGTGCCATCGCCGAGCCCTCTGCTGGCTCTGCGGGAAGCCTCTGCACGGCGCCCACGAAACGACAGCCATCCGCACAGCTCGTCTCTCCTGCACCGCCCCACTTTCCCCTCGAGCCTCCCCCACACCACAGATGGCAACCAGCATCTCTACAGCGCGGCACGAGGCCCTCCTCGAGTTCTCTGCACTCGGACAGGCCGACCACCTACCCACAGGGCTCTACGTCTTTCCGAGCGAGCCCACCCGTGAGTCCGGGCGTGTTCGCTCATTGACGAGGCTCGCTGGTCGAGGCGGCTCTCCTCGAGTGGGCGTTGCCGCTCAGCAAGTGCTTGTTCGGGTTTGCTGTCTACGCAGAGGGGCCAGCACCCGCCCCCGGACGAGCCAACTCTCCTTCTCCCCAATCCGCATCCACCTCGACTTGGCCCAGTGCAGCCCGCTCGAGCCACCGCTGACGGCTCTCTCTCCTACACCACAGGCTGGAATGGCGTCCTCTTCCTCCACCGAGGCTACTACCAAGGCGCCGTCCTCCACTTCACCCTCGCCCTCCCCTCGTCGTACCCCTCGTCCGCCCCCCTCGTCACCTTCGACTCGCCCATCTTCCACCCTCTCGTCGACCCATCCTCGGGCCGCATGCGCCTCGACTGGCGCTTCCCCAACTGGCGCCCGAGGGAGGACTGCATCGCCCTCGTGCTGCATGCTGTCAAGGGCGCGTTCAAGCGCAAGGCGCTCGAGGCGCTGAGGGAGGCCCTGTGCGCCAACGTCGAGGCTTATCACCTGTGCGGCATGCTCTGCTCTCACCATTCGGGGAACCGAGGCTGACGGAGCAACGGCAACCGCCCGCCCCCGCAGGTACCGCGACCAGACCGCGGTCTTTGCCCGCCTCGCCTCGCAGTCGGCGCTCCTGTCCGCGTCGGCCTCGTCGCTCTACAGCCCGCCTCCAGCGCGCAGCGAGAACGCGCTCGTGACGCCGATTCGCTTCCGACGACTCGAAGCCGGCGAGGAGGAGCGCCTCACCGAGGAGGTCGAGCGGCTCGGGCGGGCAAAGGTCGTCGGCTCGTCGTCCGAAGCGCGCGCGAACTAGCCGCATGGAGCCGAAGACGGACAGAGGAGATACCCCGGTGGCGAACGATACCCGGCTCGCGACCCGCATTGCAACACGTTCTGTCCTCTCTCTCTCTCTCGCTTCGCTCCCGCCCTTCCCTCGTTGCGCTCGTCTCTCGAGCGTTCGAGCCAGCCCAGGAAGGCGAAAGCAACAAGTGTCTTGCATGCGAAGAAACCACTACTATCGGGTCCAACGTCGTCGTCGTCGTCGTCGTCAAGGAGCTACGGTGGGAAGAGGCGCGGAGGGGAGAACGTCGGAGGGGGGAGGGGAGAGGCGCAGTTGCGGTTCCGGAACGATGGGGGGCCTCGTGCGGACGCAGCAAGGCAAGTGAGAAGAAGGAGGGAGCTGCAAAGGGTATCAAACCGTGCGAAGGGAGGGGTCGGGGCATCAAGCTCGTAAGGGAGAAGAGAGAGAGACGAGAGGGTGAGACAGGGAAACCGGAAAAGTCAAAGGCGAGAGCACGTCCCACAGAGACGAGAGCAAGGCGGCGCGGCACTCAGTGCGCGCCGCCCCTCGACGACCGGACCACGTGCGCCCGCGCACGCTGCACGGCCGCCCTGCGCGCCTTGACATCAGCTCCGGCCCTGACCCTGGCCGACGCGTGTGCGCTGATCCGCTCAGCGGGCGCACTCGCGTCGGTGTCGACGTCGCGCTTGACGACGACCCGCGCCATGCGCTTGCGCACCGAACCCGCCATGACGATGCCGCCCTTGAGGCACTCGGTCCCCGGCGCGACGGAACCCATCGCGGTGCACCCTGCGGCGCTGCACAGCGAGAAAGTCGTCTTGGACGTGCAGAGGAGCCACGTCCCGCCACTCGTGTCGCCGTCCGAGGTGGACGAGCCCGTCGAGGTCGTCGCAGCGGGCGGGGCGGACGACGTCGTGCGGGACGAGGTGGCCGCGCTCTGCGACGACGTTGCTGCGACCTTGCTCGTCGTCGTCGGAGCGGGAGCCTTGCTCGTCGTCGTCGGAGCGGGAGCCTTGCTCGTCGTCGTCGACGCAGCCCGGCTCGTCGTCGTCGTCGCAGCCCGGCTCGTCGTCGCAGCGGCGGCAGACGCCGAGCTCAACGCCGCAGCACGGCTGCTGGCGCTCGCGCGCGCGGCGGAGAGCCTCGAGACGCCAAAGTTGCCGACAGGGACAGGGCCGGCCGTCGGCTCTGCGGCAGCCGAGGTCGTCGGGGCGTACGAAGTGGTCGCGGCGGGCTTGGTCGTCGTTGCGGCTACCTTAGTCGAGGTCGTGGCGACCTTGCTGGTGCTCGTCGACGCGCGCGAGGTCGTCGTAGAGGCCTTTGACGGCGTCGCGCTCGAAGACGAGCCAGAGCCCGACCCGCCCGACGACGAACCCGACGGACCGACGGTGACGCTCGTGTCCTGGTTGTACGAGCACCCGTCGATGACCGTCGCAGGTGACGAGCTCGACATGCCCGCGGCGTAGGAGACGGACGGGCCCGGGTTGGGGAAGACGGGCGTGACGCCCTCGGTCGTGATGCACGTGTCGCCGAGCGTGTTGGCGCGGAAGAGGCCGGGCCCAGTGTAGGACCCGCTCGAGGACGAGCCCTGAATGTCGACGATGGCGCAGTTCTGCAGAGGCGGAGAGGCGAGGGAGGGGGAGGGAAGAGGGGGAGAGGCGGGGTTGGGAAGGTCAGCCCTCTTTCGTCTTCGTCTCACTCACGAGAGACGGCGCGTGCCAGCGACCCCGACAGAGAAAAGCCCGACGCACCATGTACTCTTCACGGTTGCCGACGAGGTTGAACCAGGTCCAGGCAAACGTGGCCTTGGTCGCCGAAGGGAGCGAGGACGGGATCGGGACGCTGTAGGTGCTCTGGAGCGGGCACCCGCCAATGACGCTGTGGATGACGGCAAATGTCTTGCCCTGGTCGTAGCTGACCGAGAACTGGCACGAGCCGCCGCCGTGAACTGCGCCGCCCGACGCAAACTGGACGTCAAACGAGGACCCGGCCTTGAGGGTCGCGACCGAGCCCAGCGAGCTGTACGCCGACGGGGTGTTGTAGCCCTTGCACGGGTAGTTGGAGCCGTCGGACAGGAGCGGGGACGTGTACGAGTAGTCGATGTTGGATTCGATGGTCTGAGGGTCGAACTTGGAATTGATGGCTGTCGCGAGGGCGGTTGGGGACAATGGTCAGTGCCTTGTGTTCACGGTCTCCCTCGTCGCGAGAATGGCATTGGTGACGGGCGTTCAAGAGCCCACCGCGGTGCCTCGAAACAAAGCCACGCGCCCGACTTGCCCACGGCGCGAGGCTCGGTCGGCCCGAGTTGATGTCAACCGGTCACGCCTCGAGACGCGTCAATGGCGTCGCGCGGCTTCAGCCGGCTCGCAGACGCCTTGAAACGTCAACACAAGACGGTATGGAGACGCGCGGGCGAGCCATGCGAGGTTGTCGACCCGCGGGCGGGGGCCGTCACATTCCGACCCGACGCGCGCTCGAGAGGCGAGAGAGAGAGAAGGCGAGGGCGCGCGACTCACGAGGCGGGTACTGGAGCTGCATGTGAGCCGAGACGAGGGACGTCGCCAGGACGGCAGTAAAGGCAATCGAGCGAAGCATGGCGGCCTGCGCGGGTGGTGGTGGTGGGAGCGAGGTGCTCGAGGACAAGGGCCTTGGAGGAGGTGCGAGCTGCCTGAGCTCGTGAAGGGAGTGACGGTGGGTGGGTCTTGGTGGGTTGGAGGGGAGCGACGAAGCCTGTTCGGTCGACGAGGGAGAGAGAGCGCGCGCGAGAGAGAGGGAGGGACGGGGGGACGAGGAGAAAGAGAAGCGGGGAGGGGGGGCGTGTTGAGTGAGGAGCGTCCGTCCGCGCGTGTGCCCTCTCGAGACCGAACCCGCGTCCGTGCCCGGCATCCTTCTCCACTCCAGCTGCAGGACAAAGACCTCTCTGGAGTCCGTCCTCGTCAACGGACGATGACCTCCCCGGTCACCTCACCGGTTCCTGTCCTCCTGAAGAACCGGCAGCTGCTGCGGACCTTGCTTAGCGCGACCGTGTCATGCGCGCGTGGCCCGTGTGGCTTTGATCCCAATCTGCCTTGCAAGGCAAAGGATTCTCGCTCCATCCGCCGCACAGAACAAGGGCGTCCGCCGACTCGCCCGAGTTGGCGAATCTGGCTCGCCGCGCGCTACCCGCTCCTGGCTCGTCATCCTCTCGGCACGCTTCACTCGCTCGCTCGCAACATGGCGCCTCCTGCACGCCCTGCTCCGCCACCTGCCCTCGTCGAGGCCCTGCGCACCGCCCGCATCCCGCTCGAGTCGTTCGACGAGGCGTGCGCAACGTGTGACTCCTGCGAGGACCCCGATGCGGCCGACTACCCGAAAGGGTGCGCCGGGTGCTCGTCCTAGTGCTCCGCAGGCTCACCTCTGGAACTGACAGCGCTGCGAACACAGCTTCGAGATGGACCTCGAGACCGTCATGCTGGGATCCGTGCAGGCCCTCGGAGTGCGGCGACTTCCGACTTCCTCTGCTGGCGGCACGCGCGTACCGAGGCTTCGCGCTAGGGCTGACACTCTCTCAATTGCTCCCGCAGAGGCAGATCCTCGTATCGACGGGCAAGTCGGACTGGATCCGCGAGGTGACAGAGGACGGCGAGTCGATTCCGGGTCTTGTGCGCGCCGCGTACGACGAGACAGCCGCAGCGGGCACGCCGAGCGAGAAGAAGGGCTTGCTGGGCAAGATCGGAGGCAAGCTGTTCGGCGGCGACAAAAAGGGGGAGCAGGAGGAGGGGATCCCGGGCGTGCACCCCTCGTCCGCGGCACCGCTCGCAGAGGGCGCCGTCTCGTCCAAGCTGTGCGCCAGCGATCCTTCTGCTTCTGGTGCGACCGATACTCACACCATGCGACTCGGCAGCTCGATCCTCTCGTCCTCCTTCATCTCGTCTTCACACGAGGGGCACCGCGAGTCGGTCATCGTCCTGCCGGACTACAAGGTCGTGCACGAGGTCGAGGCGTCTCGAGCTGCGGCAGACGAGCTCGTAAAGAGCTACCTGCGACCCGAGGCGGGGCGAGCCGGAGTCGGCGAACTGTCGGGCTCGCTTCGGAGCTGGTGCGCTCCCGTCTCCTCTTGCGCTGCGAGCGATGCTGACAGACTCGTCGCTCGCAGGCCTCTACCCTACCACTGTGTGATCCTCCTGTGCTCTCACCGCAAGCGCGACAAGCGCTGCTCCATCGCCGCACCCCTCCTCATCTCGCAGGTGCGGCGCTCCTCCACCTCGCTGCGTCGCCCACCCGCCCATCCGCTCAGACCTGACCCCGTTCCCGCAGTTCCACCACCACCTCGAGAAGCACGGCTTCCACGTCGACGAGCGCGGCGACGACCTGACCGAGGACGCGGACCCGATCGAGGCGTGGGAGGGCACCCCCGAGGACAAGGAGCTGCGCCTGCGCGAGACGCTCCAGGGCGTGCAGCGCGCCGATCAGGCGCGTGTGGGGCTCTTCAAGGTGTCGCACATTGGCGGGCACCGGTATGCTGTGCGTCTCGCTCGCCCCTCTCTCGCGCAGTACTTCTGGTCGGGATGCAAGTGCTGACCAGCTGCACGTGGCGCTTACTTGATGGGACGCTCAGGGCAACGCGATCATCTACTTTCCGAACGGCACCTCGGTGTGGTACGGCCGCGCGACGCCTTCCGACGTCGGCCTCATTGTGCGCCTCTCTCTCCTCTGCCCTCTCCCGGGGCCCTCTCTCGCTCGACGGACCAGCCTGCTGACGTACAGAGTACCCCGCTTGTTGCAGGTCGACCGTACCATCATGCAGGGCAAGGTTGTCCCGGAGCTGCTGCGCGGCGGCATGGGCCTCGAGGGCAAGGACGGCGAGAGGGGCGTGCTCGACTGGTAGAGACGGCCGGGCGAGGATGTGGTCGTAGAGTAGAGGCTGCAGGCGATGTGACTAGACCAAGACCTTTCGTGCCCAGGGTCGCTCACTCCGGAGATGTAGGGGAGATGCTCGATTAGGTCGCGTTGGCAAGCGGCTGGCTAAGCCTGGGCTAAGCGCTCGGGATGCGGTGTGCGATAGAGTGATACACAACGAGCGGCGGGGAGAAGAGGGACAGCAAAGAGAGATGGTGGGATATGACAAAAGAGAAGAGAAGGGGCGAGAGACAACTTCAGGAAGAGGGTGGGAGGCCGACGAGGACGGAATTGTCCGCCTAGACGTGCAGGAGCGCGCGGATCTTTGCCTCGAGGGCCGCGTCCCCCTTCGAGTCGATCGTGTAGCGCACGTCCGAGCGCCTGAACCCGTTGAACTGGCTCGCGGCGCAGATGGTGTAGGCGCCCATGTTGTCCCACCGGAGCCAGTCGCCCACCTCGAGGAGGTTGGTCGGCAGGAGCGCGTCCGACTGCACGCAGTCGATCGAGTCGCACGTCGGGCCCCAGATCGAGCACGGCTCGAAGATGGCGCCCGGGTGGGACGACGCGACGGGCTCGGCCTGGAACTCGTCGCCGAGGGTAAGGACGTGCGGGAACACGACCTGGTGGTCAAACATGGTCGAGTTGAACGAAGAGTAGACGCCGTCGTTGATGTAGTCTGCATCGAGGGGGCGCGCACGCGAGTCAGTCTCTGTTCTCCAGTTCAGGCGAGGCGAGGGGAGAGAGAGACGCACACATCGTGATGGGCTTGCTCTCCTCGTCGTCCTCGACGCCCGCGAGCTCGAGCATGCTCGCCTCGTCGTTGGTCCCCTCGCGAGCGGCGCGGCGCGCGATGACGTTAGTCGCGAGCTCGAACGCGCGGCACACGTAGTACCTGCCCGGCTCGGCGATGACCTTGACGCCGCGGCCCTGGGCGTCGAGCGGGAAGTGGGTCGCGATCGCGTCGCGCAGGACGGCCGCGATCTCCTCGAAGTTGTTGTCCTCGAACCCGCCCCCGATGTCGAGCAGGTCAAAGTCGAACCCTTCCTCCTTGCCGACGTCGAACGCCCAGCGCGCGCGGAGGATCGCGTCGCCGAACAAGGCCGGGTCCTTGCAGCCGCTGCCGCAGTGGAACGAGATGCCGACGACGTTGACGTCGAGCTGCTTTGCGCGCTTGAGCAAGCCGCGGACCTCGCCGAGGGGCGCGCCAAACTTGAGGCCGAGGCGGCACAGGCTGCTCGAGTCGTCGGTGAGGATGCGCAGGACCATGCGCGCGCCCGGGTGGTACTTCTTGACCTTGGCGAGCTCGTCGGCGTTGTCGAACGTCATCGTGTCGACGCCGTGCTTTGCCGCGTGGCGGATGAAGGACGCCGCCTTGCACGGGTTGGCGTAGATGATGCGCGACGGCGCGACGGTGCCGGGGAGGGCGAGCACGGCCGAGATCTCGGGCTGAGACGCGCAGTCGAACCCGAGTCCGAGCGCTGCCATGAGGCGCAGGACGTACGGGTCCGGGTTCGACTTGACGGCGAAGAAGGGCTGCACGCGCTGGCCCAACTCGCGCATCCACCGCACGTGCTGGCGGTACACCTCGGCGAGGTCGGCCACGAAGAAGGCGTTCTCGCCGTGCGCCTCGCAGTCGTCCATGTCGATGTTGGCGAGCGCCTCGCGGAAGTTGTCAATGACGGACCCGGAGTGCACCGCCGGGAGCGGCGCCTCGACGTCCTTGGTCGCGGCCGACACGCGCGGCGGGCGCGCAGCGTACGACACGGACGGCTTGCGGCCGACCGGAGCGCTGGCCTGGGCAAAGTGCGACGCGGGGGGCACGACCGACGAGTACTTGGGGGCCGACCCGGGCGACAGCGAGAGCTGGTGCGCAAAGGGCGAGCGCGACAGCGGGGAGCACGACAGAGGGAAGAAGGGGACCTCGTTGTCGGCGGCGAAGGGCTGAGCGGTCGGGATCGCGATGGCGGCCATCTCGGATGATCGGGTGAGGGGGGAGGATGAGTTGGGAGGGCTCGACGCGGTTGACGCGGAGAAGGTTGCGGCTCCTATGGGAAGGAAGGGGGAGGTGGGTCTGGCGGTTCAACACCAGGGGGCTCTTGTCAAGCAAGAGAGTCTGTCGGTGACAGCGGGCCGCCCCTAGTTTCGCAATGCAGGGCCTGGTCAATACGCGGTCGACCGACGAGTCGGAAAGACGGAGAACAGGGGCAACTCACCGTGAGCCTCTTTGGTTCAGCTGGTCCGAGTCGGGGGGGTGTCTTCGCCCCCGGGCAGGCGAAGAAACTTGCGGGTGGCGGAAGCCGGGCGACGGGGAAGGGGTAAAAGGGTGCAAGCGGGATAGGTGCTAGGTCCTTTGGTCCTTCCTTACGGGGGCTTGGGCAACGTCGGCCGGGGCTGGGTCCGACGCGAGAACGAGGTGAGGTGAGCGACGAGCGAGAGATCCGCGGTCGATTCGAGCGGGGGCGTGCTGGGCCGAGAGCTGGGGCGAGTGACGGGGGCTGAGCTAACAGCACACGGCTCGCTTGAAAGCTGGGCGGTGAAGGAGTGTCTGTGACTCGGGAGAAGAACGAGGAGAGAGGAGAGGGGACGAAGGGGGAGCGAGGGCGAGCGTCGCCGGGCAGCGCGCAAGTTTTCCCTCCCCAGACGCCTGACGCGCTTGCGGGGATCTGCGGCCGGCCTGCAGCACTTGCAAGCGCTCAAAGCTCGCGCGATTCCTCTTCAGTCCACACTGCGTATGTAACACAACCCACTCGCTCGCATTTGCCGAGTCCAGTGGGACAAGGACGGCGACTCGGTCAAGAGCCGCGCGCAAGTGATTCCGGCAACCGCGAGGGGAGGAGGCATGGCTGCTATTGCTACGGTCGGACAAGGACAGAGAGTAGTGGACACGCCGGGGTACCGAAACATCGCACGCGGTCCAGCCTCGACAGGACCTTGCCGTGAGGGGGAGAGGGAGGGGGAGAAAGGAAGGCGAGAGGGCGGGGGAGGAGAGGGGTTTAGACCTCGGCGAGCTCGCGGAGACGGCGGACGGTGCTGTGTGAGCGTGCCCTGAGTCAGTCGAGCGCACTCGCGTGGGGGAGCGAGAGCGGGACGCACCTCCGGACGGTGGCAGCAGCCGTGGTCGAAACGGTCCACGCGCCGCCGGCGGTCGTCTTCTTGCACGCGCGGCAGTGCCAGATGCCGACAGCGGTGCGCTTGACGGAGTCCTGCGGGTGCGCGGTCCATCGTCAGCGCCTGCGCACTGGCCCGATCCTCTCACCCGTGCCTCCTCGCCCGTCCCGTCCTCCCCGCGCCCACCCTCCGAAAGCCTGCACCGACAGCTCTTCGACACCACCACCAGATCCCAAACCCCTCGTGTTCTGACCTCAAACGGGACGGCTGGACTAACCTTGCCGCAGAAGGTGCAGCTGTGCGAAGAGGGGTCGAGGTCAGCACGACGTCGACCGAACGAGCTCGACAGGGGAGACGCACGTGTAGGTAGCGTGCTGGGTGATCTCCATCTTCTTGATGGTCTTCCTCAGCGTAGCACCGTAACGCTGTGGGGGACGAGGCGCGACATGCGGGTGAGCGACCGGGGTCCACCTGGGAGAGCGGGGAGAGCGCGACGCACGACACCGTACTTGCCCGTCACGCCGACCTTTCTGGTACGCTTCGTCATCTGTGCGGGCGGCGAACGAGCGGGATATTGGGGACGAGTCGGGACAGAGGGTCGAGGAGTCGGCGGTGCGGTGCGGTGCGGAAAGGAGGGGGAGGGATCACAGGTTTGCCGTGAGGGCGCAGGAGGGGTCGAGCAGGTGCGAGAGTGGCGCGAGTAGGTGCAGCGGGTCGTCGAGCAGCACACAGGGGCGGCACAGGGGGTGCAGTGTTGACGAGGCGCGGTGGGCGAGGTGAGCAGGGTTTGCGAGCGCGAGAGGGGGTCGCACAGGGGTCGGGCGGGAGGAAGGATGGCGGGGGGGTCAAGGGCTCGTCAGCTGGAGTGTTGTGGGCGCAGAGGCAGGGGCGACTGACCTTGTTGGATGGACCTGAAGGGAGACGAGGACGAGGGAGAAGAGGGGAGAGTACGAGAAGTGGGGGGGGAAGAGGTCAGCGAGAGGGGCTCGGGCAGCA